>JAODTR010048292.1:0-18573 GCA_025399935.1 Amblyopsis rosae
GGTTTTTCAACTGGATGCAATGGAAAGACCCCATGAATACATCTACATGGATGAAGCTGGGTTTAATCTCACCAAAAGGAGAAGGAGAGGCCGTAATGTGATTGGCCATCGGGCCATTGTTGGTGTTCCTGGGCAGCGTGGTGGCAATGTCACATTATGTGCTGCCATCAGCAATCATGGGGTTGTCCACCATCATGCCAACCTGGGGCCCTACAACACTCACCAGCTCCTCATTTCCCTCAATCACATGCGAGATGCTCTGTTAAGGCAGCAGGATGAGCATCCCATCTATGTTGTTGTTTGGGACAATGTGAGTTTTCACAGAGCCCTCCAGGTTAGAGAGTGGTTCAATATGAACCAAGGTTTTATCAATCTTTGCCTTCCACCGTACTCCCCTTTCCTAAACCCCATTGAGGAATTCTTCTCCTCATGGCGGTGGAAGGTATATGAAGGCCAACCTTACGCCAGGGTAAATCTCCTGCAAGCCATGGGACTTGCCTGTGGTGACATAGGTGTGGAGGCATGCCAAACCTGGATACGGCATGCCAGGGGTTTTTTCCCCCGTTGCCTGGCCAGACAAAATGTGGCCTGTGATGTGAATGAAGTCCTGTGGCCTGACCCAGTACGGCAACATGATGCTGTGGCTGAGTAATGCACTTATTTGTATATTTTTGCACAACATAGTTCAGTTTTGAGCACAGATTGAACTGTTTTGAGGTGAAAGTTTGGTTATGCAAGACGAGTCTGAGGTTTTGTGAACGTAGCTTGAAAATTAGGTTTTGTGTTCACAGTTTAGAAGAAAGGAGAGCAGCTTTCAAGAAATGTGTCTTAGCAATCGAGAAAAACTGTAATAGACCACTCAGGTGATGTATGGTGAGCTTTTGATTCTGATTCAAAGATGAATTATTACTGCAACATGTTGATTGATTGATTCATTAATTCATAAATATAATATTACGACAAATCTAACTTTGATTCACTCCAAACTTGATTAATTTAATATACAGTACGCATTTTAAATATTTACATTTTCTACATTGCAGAAATTGATGCTAACCCTTCATTCTACCACAAGTCACATGATCACAACAACATTAATATGTTCAGAATATTATAACTATTACTTTTTCTAAAACAAATTCCTGAACTCGCTGACTGGGTCTCTTGGCTCCACCCCCAACAGAGGCATGGCCTCCTATTGGCTGCAATGTGGTGACATCAGGACATTATGCCTGGATTTTGAGCTGATGAGGTCTGCAGATGCATGCGCACGTGCACGCAGGCACACGCACACATGCCAAGATATTACTCATCCAGCACTGCTATATGTCAGTGATGTTTCTCGTCTGACTTTCTCTTTTCGTTTTGTCTCTCACTTCCCTCTGCATCGCTGCCTTTATACCTTTATACATTTATTCATTAATGCCTTTATGCCGGTCTCTCTCTGCGTCGCTGCCTTTATACCTTTATACATTTATTCATTAATGCCTTTATGCCGGTCTCTCTCTGCATCGCTGCCTTTATGCCTTTTGTCGGTTTCTCTCTGTCTCCCCCAGCACAGCCATATTAGCAGTACCATAGTAGCACATAATATAAATAATATTCAAGCAGAATTTACACAGC
Organism: Amblyopsis rosae; assembly: GCA_025399935.1. NCBI lineage: Eukaryota > Metazoa > Chordata > Actinopteri > Percopsiformes > Amblyopsidae > Amblyopsis > Amblyopsis rosae. The sequence continues at coordinate 1,624 of JAODTR010048292.1, forward strand.
ATGTTGACTAATGAATTAGAAAGCCAAACATTTGACAAAATGAGATGAATACAAAAACAAATTTGATTAACATTACATGAGGAAAAAGACCATATTGCATTAAATAATGTCTAGATAAATTAGGGAGGAATTGATATTGTTCTAAATCCCAGTGCGCCCTTCACACAAAAACGTGTGTTATTTTGCTTTGGGACTGTTTTTTACATGTTTGGATTCTCTAATAAGGGGGAATTTTTTTTTTTACTTTCATGACCGTTACAGTAGCTGCTTGTACTGTACAACTTGAGACATTACAACTAATTGTAACCTATATCATGGTCCTGCATGCATACTACAGCAGCACATTATTGAAAAAGAAACATGTATCTTAATGTACTTAGGACTTAGAGCAATTGTGGCGAAAATCTACAGTAATATGAATCAAACATGGCAACATTTTAGGATATATTATAGAGCAAGGAACCTGTTTAACTATTACAATTGCATCAGCATCGATGGGATCCATCTACAGTATGTACTGCACAAGAAAGCTTCCTCAACTTAATGCAAAAACATTTAAGAAAACAAAACTAAGATGATTACGTTACAAATGGTGCTATTTGTTGTAGCATCAGCAAGGTCAAGATGAATGAACTCAACATTCAGATACTTCAAGCATCACAGTATCATTTGGCTCAGAGGAAATTATTGTCATATCATGTGATCTCAAACGTCACACAAACATCAAGGAATCTTCTTAACACTGTTTTTAATCAGGAGGCCATGAACCCAGGGCATAGATGCTGTACAGCGCCGCCTTGTGGCCCCAGATGAAACCGCACGTACACCAGAACTCCCGTTCAATCACATAGGACCAGGACCCGCCATGGTCCCAGTCAGTGTACAATCTGTTTAACTGGTTCCAGTGAGTGTCCTCCCAAACATGAGACACACGCTTGCAGCGGTACACATCACGCAGCGACCCACAGGGACCAGCGTTGGGGTGGGAGAGCAGGAGGAAGACAGCAATGGACATAGAGCAAGAGAGGGAGACAGACATGAAAGGAGAATAGGAGGTGGAGTCATAGGAGGAGGAGGAGGAGCAACAGAGCAGGAAGGAGGAGATGCCTGTGTTTCCAGATGTGGGAGGAGGCAGGAACATTCTAGTATTGAATAGAAAGCTGTTATTACCACACACACACATGCACACACATATACACACATGCACGCGCACACACACACATACACACACACACACAGACACACACACAGAGTTGTGATAGAAGCTGACTTTATTTGTTTGTTCAGAGAGGAGTGAGAGAGATATTTTGTGTGGTGTTTTGTCAATAGACAAGAAAACGATTTATATTAACCTAATTTCATATTATATATTCATATCATATATATCATAATATCATATATTACATTAATTTCATCAAATAGTGTCAGGAAGCATAAGAGATAAGAAAGGTAGGACAATGGATGATGGAAATATTGATAGATGGAAATTCCACTCAGCTAATAGAGAAAATTGTGAATTGTACTTATCTGAGAGGGGAAATACATGTATGGAATATTATCTATGTATATTTTCAATAAAGATATTTAAAAATAAATAAATAAATAAATAAATAAAAGAAAGGTGGTGTATGGGTGGGGGCAGAACCATTATTTCCGTGGCTCTGGGTTGGGATATTAGCTTGTGTGCTTGTTTTAAAATATTGTGTGTGTGTGTGTGTGTGCGTGCGTGCGTGCGTGCGTGCGTGCGTGCGTGCGTGCGTGTGTGTGCGTGCGTGTGCGTGCGTGTGCGTGTGTGCGTGTACAGGTGCATGTTTTTTTTCCTGGACCGGGTCTGGCCCCACAAAGTGTGAAAACTCAGCTGGGCAGTAAGGACTTCCACCCACTCCACAACACACACACATGGGCTGTAGAACCAGCGGGTATAGAAGCAGTCATTAGTCATCAGTCTGCAGCAGAATCAGCAAGTGAATATGTCTATTTGTGTGCTCTTGTGTGGAATAGCATATGAGATTTAAGTCAAGTCAAGAGCATTTTATTTAATAGCAATGGTTTTCATTTAAACGTCATATGATACTTGTTAGAGAGAATGCCTTAAACTAGGAAGTAAATGAATGGGCTGTTTTAACGCCTACACCCTCCCCCCTTCCTAAACATTATGGAATTATAAGGTTTATGAGGTCTTTATTATTCTTTTGATTTTAATTCATTGGTTTGGTTAAATATGTTAAATTGCCTAATTTACACCCTCTACCAAAAGATAGTGAGATACTGTGTAATTTCTTATATCCTCTCTTAGCAGCCTGTTTCAGCTACAGTACTATTCATATGTATCCTACCTTTACATTTAGAAACAAATGTTGCTACTGCTATCAGTGGCATACAACGTATTTACATTGTAGTTAATGACACAGACATACACATACGCACACGCCAATTCCACCAATAAGATACGTTGCATTGCAACTTTTACCGTTATGGTAGACTGTTATGAGGCGTTTAAAAGTCCATTTGACATTGCACACATTCACACAGCTGTAGCTCATTATGTGGTCGTTTTTCAACACTATACAACAAATGCTGATATCTAAACTAACGTTTATGCCCTCGTACTTCCAAAGAAACTTTTTGAACACAATTTTGACTTAATATCAAGTGAAGTCTGACATCCCAGAGAAAGTTTCTTCACTGGAAAGACAAAAACAAATGTGTGTGTGTGTGTGTGTGTGTGTGTGTGTGCTTGCAGGCATCTCCTTCTCTCTCTCCGATTTCTCTTCCCTCTCCATGAGCAGTGAGACGGTGGGGGAGGTGTGATGGGAATAGCAGACGAGCAGAAAGAAGAAGAGAAAGAGGGAGGATAGCTCACTCACATTTCCCATCATGCATCTCTGACCTAAACTAGCAATGCGGCAACGTGGACACGTTTCCTTGTTGGTTTCTGTCTCGCCATTGTGCTAACAATGTGTGTGTGTGTGTGTATTGATTGATTCCTATGCAGTGAAACAGTATGCTATGACACACACACAAACGCGTGAGTGCACACAGGCACACACTTGCACACTCGCACATACATATACACACATATAGTGACTACACATAAAGGTATTATTATTATTGTGGTTTGTCCCACCTGTAGTTATTTCAGAAAGAGGAGGGTCTCTCTTTGATATATGATCATCATATTTGACACAGTGTTGTTACAATGCTGTAATGATGAAGTCATGGAGAGAGCTTGATTGAAAAAATACCTTTGACTTCCACAAAGTTACAGTGGTACTGTATAATGACCAGAAGGGGGCAGCGCTCAAACAAGTCCCTCTCAACTAAGCAGCATCAGAGATAATTCCACATATTACTCTCTCACTGCCACACACAATGCTTGCATCCTTCACCCTGTCTATTATGTCTCTCTCCCTCTGTCTGCTTTGCAGCCTGTCTGGGCTTGATATACACATACCTTAACCCCCTCGACACACACACGCACGCGCGCACACACACGCACACACACACACACACACACACACACACACCCACCTTTCTGTCTTAATCCCTTTTCCTGTCTTTTCTTCCAACGACTATTTCTACAACTGCTAGCTACAATGCCTATACTTAAATACTATACGGGTCCCTACCTTGACATGTAGTGCTACTACTACCTGCGAATAAAAATAATAATTCTAAATGTATAAAATATAATAATCTAATCAAATAAAACACTGCCTCTACTACTACTATAACAAGCTTCTGTGTTACAATATTACTATAATAGAATCAATTTCCCAGGATGCTTTGCACATGACATTTGAATAAACTATTTTCATGGTGAACTAGAACAATTCAGAGACAATGGCATAGTTAACAGCTGAATTTGAATGCTTTAGTTAATGCATTATGCTTTAGTTTATGCAAGTAGAACAGCATGCATGTATTTAGGTTCTATGCACTACAAACTGAAACTGAGATTACCAGTTGTAGACACAAGCCCTCTGTCTGTCAAGGAAAGGATCCATGCTTTCTCAACACCTTAGTTTCTCTAGCATTCTTACTTACATATGCATTGTTACAGTTTTTTTTATAGCCTACACACACAAATGTTATGTAACACAGTTAGTGAAACCTTCCACTTGGGGAGCAGAACCACAGCCCAGGTCTGAACAACTATGAGCACATTCTCAGCCTCACACTTCTTGCAAAATACTAAACACACGCAACCTACATTAGACACAGAAATCTAATACAAAGTCACTCTTTGTGATTTTAAAGCACTGCCTTCCAAAATGCCACACCTTTGAAAGAATTGATCAGGTGAACAGACACTTAGGTGCTGAACTCTAAACTCACCAATCAGCCATAAGCACCATCAAAAGGCAACTGGTGAGTTTACCTGCTGCCTTTAACATACAGTAAATGTAAGGTAACATTGTGTAGTACTGTGAGATGAAGAAAAGCATCATTGGCCACAGATCTATAATATTCAGAATGTCCCAGGCAACATGGTGGCAATATCACTATGTTGCATCATAGGTCCTTACAACAGGTCCTTACAACTTGCAGTACTCCTTATGTCAGGATACCCCTCAATCCTGCCATGGAGAATGTGTGTGACCAAACTGATGTAGGGTCTGTGCAAGGATGGTTTCCCCATTCAAGAAAGGTTTTTCCTCACTGTCTTGTGATGGAGGACATAGCCTGTGATTTGAACAAAATGCTAAGGCAAGATCCAACTTTGGGTTTTTATTTTTACTGTAATTTATTTGTTCTCACAAATGTTGTTGTTCTGCTTACAGTATGTACTATATTATATGTTCTGTGGTATATGTTGATTTTCCATTTTGGTGAGGAATATAATTGTGCAGTACTGGTGTGTTTTATTTGATCAAAATAGACATGTAGTTTACTTTACAAACCTACACTATACAGTATGATTATAAAGGGACAAATGTTAGTAGTGTTTTAGATTGAGCACAGCAGTGTCTAATTGGTTCAAACAGAATCTGATCATATGAACCATGTGTGTGCCATACAGTGAAAAAAAATGTTTTTTACAAAGGTAGTTTTGATTTAAGTGTTTCATTTTGCAAACGATAGGAGATGTTCTGCTACTTGTGTGTATGGTTGTGTTAATTGTGTGTAGTGTTTTTATAAAAGTAGCCCTGTTTTCAAAATATTATTTAAGCAATCTTAAAAACTGTAATAATCAAGTATGATTTTTACATGACTTCAATTAATGACTTCAATGAAAGCAAACACGCTCAGCTTCAAAAGCTTTCACTGTAAAGATCATTCATAATTTGACTAAATCATAATTGATGTCACAGCAGTTTCCTGACAAAATAATAATTTTGGAGTCAAGCAATCGTAACATTATAATGCATAATGTTACTATGTGCATTCCGGCGTCACACACACACACACACACACGCACAAGCAAACGTACCTGCAGGCACTTTAAATTCCATTGGTTTGACCTCTGCCACGCACACATGCATGCACACGCACGGACGCACCCAGCCACTCACACACACACAGATGGTTTGTTTGAGGCTAATTCCTAAACTAATAATAATAATAATAATAATAATAATAATTAAAAGTAGACTGACTAGGACAGTGTCATTCAACAAGTATCACAAAATCTTGAGCTCAAATGCTTTTCCCAGTGAACTACTTCTGCGTTAATAGTTGCAACATATGCACCAAAAAACAAAAACTCTATAGGCACTTGACTGTGGTAAATTACAGAGGTGGAAATGGGAAAATCAATGTATAAAGCCCCAAAACACTGAATTACGTTCTGATCCTCAATAGGCCTATATCACAGTATAACACAGAAAGTGTTACTTTCAGTATATAAATATAAATATCATTAGCATTATACTGTGTACTGTAGTTAAGTCGTTGGAAAGGGAACTCTCTCATTTGAGGTCTTCTTCTGCTCTCTAGTGGTGAAATTGTATTGTGCTATCTGTACTAAAGATTGGAATAGAATAAAGCATCCATATTATATGATCATTTGTATCAGGGTTTAAACTGACAGATTACAGAACATTTACATTAAATTGGGTTGCAAATAGGGGTCAGAGCTGGATATACAGTATTTTACTGTAAACTTTATACAAAAACGTTTACAAAATAAAAAGCTATTTGTCTGACTACACAACACATCAATTATTAAATCAAAATATAGTTTTATCCTAAAAACCATCAAATCAGATGGTTATCTGCAATTATGTCAGTTTTTCTACAGTCTATAACTGTAGCCCAGATGGGCTAGAGTATTGTTTGTGTCTCTGCATGTAATGTCTGCTTATTTCAACTGTCTGCATGTCTTTCTCTACTGATTATTTTTGCCCTAACATTTGGAAAAACAGCTGGACACAAATTTTAAATAGCAAAAATATTTATTATTTTATCATCTTGTAGAAAAACATAAATATATATTAAAATGTAAATAAATAAATAAATAAATAAATAAATAAATAAATAAATAATAAAGGCTGCTGATTGAGAAGTGTCTAGGTGAAACAGTTGCGGTTATCAAGAAGAGTCCCAAGGGCAAGCAACACCTCTGAACACAACGACCCCCACACACACACACTGCTGTTCTGAGATGGAGACGGGCTGTTATCCTGGAGAGAAAGGGAAGAGAGGTAGAGAGAGAGAGAGAGAGAGCGAGAGAGAGAGAGAGAGAGAGAGAGATGAAAAAAGGCAAATAGAAATTGAATTAAATATTAGGGTCACGGTAAACATGCATAATGCAATATTCGTATGTTCGTATGTGTGTGTGCATGTGCATACCGCATCGTGTAAACTTGCTGTCACATTTTTGAAAAAGCCTGACAGCACATGAGAGCCTCTCGTAGTCTTCAACTACACACGGGTGGAGACAGGCAGTGAGATTTACAGACACATAAAAGAGACCGACAGACAGACAAAAGACAGACAGACATACAGATATACTTACGCAGCTCCCCTCTTCCACTGTTCGGTACAGAACGTTCTGGAATTCATCTAGCTTCTGCATGTCCCACAAACCCTGTGGAATCGGCTGGTTCTCAAACAGTGTCTGAACTCCCTGCAGGGTGTAGTACGTAGTCCGCAACACCAGGGGGCACTACAAGTATAACACACGCACAGTGGTTTTGTAAGCATCTGGATACTGACCGCTAGACTGTTGAAAAGACCACGAGAGCTAAACTAAATTAAATGAAACTATGAAATGAATTATTTCAGTAGGCTATTAAGACGTTATATCTTTAGAAATTAATAGATTAGTGGGTTAAATGTTAGACCTATACACTTAGCCTAAATCACCGCCACCATCGTAATTGTATTGCGTGCTAAAGAAACCATGATTCAATTTGCTGATGTTTCTATCTAATAAATTACATTGCCTAGCTTCTAACACAGACCTGTGTTGTTGATCTCGTTGTTGATCTCGTTGAGGGTAAAGCTGAGTTGGGGAAGGTGATGGATTGGTCTATAGGAATATCCAGACAGGTAGTGGGAGCAAGCTCTCCCTGCTGGAACAAAAAACAATTGCAGTTTTCCCGTTAACCCAAATTACTTCAGTAAATTAACTAAGCCATAAATTTAAGATTAAGGATGTTCCCGTGATATGCGTATGTCAATATTGGCCCACATGTAAACATTCTTGAGCTCCGTTTACTGTAACTGTGCATTACATTTCATGTCAATTTTATTAGTGCCATACCCTTTAAACTACGGTATATAGGCAATGGAACCCCTCATCAATTAATAATCATATACAGTGTCTTGCGAATTTTTAACATTTTGACATTTTTAACTTTGATCCTTTATCCTTTATTACTCGTCTAGACAATATTGAAGTACTCATGGAGTGGAACATCTAGCCCTGGCAGCTGCAAGTAAAAGTAAACCAGCAGGACTTACCATATATCTAAGCAGATTGTGCACCTCGCTGACCAGTTGGTCAGAGAGACGGCATGTTGGCATCGCAACCACCACCGTCACCACTAGCATTAGGAAAAGGCCAGATGAAGGCATGTTTGTGAAGCTTCTCAAGATTAAGTTTGTGGTTATGTTTTCAGGTTTTTGTCTTAGATGATGTGGTTCTGAAACTTGTTTATCACTTGGTATAAATACCATCAACCCGGGGATGTACACAAAGTGAATGACATGGTGTGTGGTGGTGGTGGTGGTGGGGGGGGGGGGGGTATGATCATATTAATTCCCTTGAATCAAATTAACGGCAAACCGCAACAAGGAAGGATTTCCGTTTTCTATTTACCCCAGCACTCCCCCGCCCTGCTTGGGAAATTGCAGATGGCAGCATTTTGACAATACCTAGTCATAACAACTGTTATTAGGCCTACTAGTCATATTAATTATGATTAATAATATTATTAGTAGTAGTAATATTTGTTGTTTTATTTATTATTATTATTATTATTATTATTATTATTATTATTATTATTATTATATGTCATATTCTTGTTGGTGGTGTTGTTAAAAATGCGAGAGTAGATTAGCCTCCCAGTAGCAAATAAGGTAGGCTACATTAGACAACACAACATTCATGTTTATTGTGTTTTGATATAACCTTAATGTGGTGGTTCAAAACAATGCTTCTTCATAGGCTATACAATCATTTGTATATATTTTCTGTTTGGGGTAAATCAAGACTGCAACAAATAATACTTATTTACAAACACTATTTAATCAATCACTCACAAGATGAGTGAAGTGTGCTTGTGCTGCATGTGTGTGTGTGTGTGTTTGATTTAATGAATGCTTGATTGCTGTAACAAGTAGACACATATCTTCTGCTTATGTCCCTGGTGATACAGCTGGTGATTCCAATAACTGCTAACTTGTTGGACGTCCCATTGACAGTTACAGTACAGGTCAGTGTCTAAACATGCTAATGTATCATTGCATCAAATATTAGAATATTACCCTCCCAAGCAATGTTGTGGCACTGGCATCAAACCGGAAAAAAATGTTCATGTTTTTAAAAACCTGAGACACATCAATGTGATTTTGTCAATGTCCATTTTTATTAAATTAAACACCAATTATAATAAACTCATAAATAAATAAACAAACAAACAAACAAATACATAAATAAATAAAATGCATTGTGGAGAGAGAGAGAGAGAGAGAGAGAGAGGGAGAAGGAGGGTATTGGCGGCAGCACTCCAGACACAGGCACATTAATAAACAAACAAACAAATACATAAATACATAAATAAATAAATAAATAAATAAATAAATTGCATGGTGCAGACAACTGTTAGTGCACATGCACCTTCCTGGCATCTAGGAAATTCTTGAACTGTCTGAGGACGAGTTTGAACTCCTGCCGCACCGCCTCCCACACACATGTTCCATGGTGCTGAAACAGACAAACAAGTAGGCAAACACACAGAGGTTATCAGACTCAATAGACAATCAGTGCATGGATACAATAGAATAGATAGGAAAGAGAATAGATACCTTCCGAGTCAGTAGGCGGGTCACCTCAGTAGAACATGAATTCAGTGCTGCTGTTGCCATTGTTACTTTGTTGGTCATGCCCCCATGCTCCTTAACCTGATAGACAAAAAGGTATGTATTCAGACAGATAGATAGATATATAGATAGATAGATAGATAGATAGATAGATAGATAGATAGATAGATATACTGTAGACCTACACATGATTGCAGATTTTGCAATTGATTGTCCACCATGTTTCTGAAGAGCTGAAGACTGTTTTGGTGCCACGAAACAGAACTCATATTCCTGGTGAATACATTTTTCAGGACATGCAGGGTTTCCAAGGCCACCAGTGTTACAGAGTCCTCTGTCTGAGGAGAGCAGAATAACTAATTTAAACATATAGCTGAGCCACTCTGTTAGCTCCCCAGTCGTTGTAGTGTTATGAGGTGGCAGCATCTAAGCACCAGAGCAGAGCTTGCATCATTGCGGTAGATGTTGTCTGGGCAGAGACGGACAATCTCACCATCCAAACAGTGGACTGGAATATGAGGAGTATCACCTCCCTGGTACATAAACAAGAAATACAAATGACAAATCTCCTCTCCTCTCCTCTCCTCTCCTCTCCTCTCCTCTCCTCTCCTCACCATTTTATCCAGCAGCATGATCATTCTGTCGCTGATTCTTCTCAAGTGAACAGGAGTCCACTCACACATGGTAGATTCACACATGTGAGCCCAAACGCAGCACAGGGCCAGTGGTATCACACCTGCCCACATACTGACCATCACTACAATGCATATAATATATGTAGTCAACAGGAACACACTGGACACAGGCAGGTCACACTATAGATGAAATACAGATGCCGGCTGATAGCATAACCAGTTGGCTGTGATACCAGTGGCACCAGTGGTGCCACTCTCTTATAAGGGCCCAGACTAGGTCGAAAGCCCCATTGTGGTAGCCCTCTGTGGTTGTAGAGCCTGGCTACCAGGCTTGCGTACTTTTTGTTCTTTCTCTCACAATACCACATTTAATTGTCAAGATGCCACACTAACCACTGTATTTCCCACTGGCATACAATGGCAATATATATCATAACGTTTATTATCACAATACTCAAACTGATCATACCAATCATAATTGAGATAATGATAATAATCATCATATCATAATCATCACCACCATCATTATGTAAATGATAAAAATCATAGCAGCAACAGGCTTTAAATCACATCCTTGTTTGTATAGAGAAAGCAGGAAGTTGACAGTGGTTAGTGAATATAGTGACTGCAGCGGGCACAGTAGCTTGTCTTAGTGTGAGTAGTGCTTCACTCAAAAATCCCCCTCAAGACACTGAAAATTAGTCTGGTCCACACACACACACACACACACACACACAGTAAGAAGCAGTTCTTGCTCTCTTCCTCATCTTTCTCTTTCCATTTCTCTCTCTCTCTCTCTTTCTATGTGTTTCGGTTTGCCAAATCGACAGGAAATAGGGGTGCTCACAGAGGAAAGCCCACGGAGCATTTGTGTTCACTTTACACAGAACTGATTCCCCTGTACAACGTCACCAAACAGCCGGTAGGTAGAGGGTCCCACTAACTCACTGTAATTAATGGTGATATGCAGCATAACACTACTAGTTAAAACAATGACCACAGCAGTAGAGTAATAGTGAATAAACAACTATGCATGTCATCCACAAAGAATACAAAGTTAATTCATAGATTTAATAATAATATAATGATTGATATTATAATAATAATAATACTATGAATAAAAAAAATATATAATAATAATAATAATAATAATAATAATAATAATAATAATAATCCAACTACTACTACTACTACTACTACAACTAATAATAATAATAATAATAATAATAATAATAATAGAGTTATTATAATATACTGAATTTCACAGTATCAATGAATTAAAAACATGCTGTGACTCTGGCCTAGGGTCAAATAAGGTCACACTCCTTGTGCAGTTATATGTATTCCCTTCATATTAATCCAAAATAATACTATTATTCTGAATCCTGAAAGGTTCACTTGTTGGAGACAGTATGACACAGACACGGTCAATATGCAACAATTATATATTCTAATATCATTTTTATGCAGATAATGCCTCTCCATGTGTTTAGAACATGTCTGTAGATCAGAATTGGGCTAATGTAGATGTAAAAACTTGTAGCTACATGCATATTAAATAATGTCAGAAAATTGACAATGAAATAATGAATGGGCATTGCCATGCCTTGAGTGCAGAAGTGTTGAGCAACATAGGAGCTCAGGGTTTTTACACTCAGAAACATTCTAACTGTTCACTTACTCTTTTTCATTCATTAAGTTTCTTTTCTCAATAGATGATTTTACATCATTGTTGACTCATTTAAGCTGCTGACTGTTTCATGTTACCACTAGACTACTGCTGCACCCAACACCTATACTATACCAACCTACAACAATAAAAGAAAGGGTAATGGTGGCTATAGGGACAGGATACTGTAGGTTAGTGGGCAAGATTCCAAACCCATATTGATTGTCTGCATCAAGGAAGACTGTAAGAAGAGCTCAAGATTTCAGTCAGTCAAGATTTATTGATGACAGTGAGTATAGGGTGATTCTCACAGTGAAGTTAAACTGAAGCTAGATGGTCTCACAAGCTTCAGTTTAATTTTGGCATGAGAATCAGTCTGGAAAGCCTAGGAATCATGTGTCCGAGTATCAACTGAATTTTACAGTCAGCATCATATTGATAGCTATACAGGCGTGGTTTAGGTGTGCCGACAGCTAAAACAACCAGACGGTTAATCCAATCAACTGCCAAGTATTTTTTTTAAAGTACCTTCTCTTTACAGTTTCTATATACGGCTCCCCAGATGGACTTGTGACAACAATTAATCTGGCATGTCAGGTTAGATATAGGGAGCAGTTGGACAAATATCTTATGTTGTCTCAGGATCAGTGCTCAAGGTCTGAGCTTTGAGCTATATTTACTTCTACGCATCATATCACATCCACCGTTACAGACAACGTTGATTCCCACAACTCTCATGAAAACATGGGCACACTATCTAAAGACATGCACATGTTAGCACACACAGCCTATCACAGAACCCTCCCAAACTTGATAGAGAACTTCCCCAGACTGGTGTGACCTTGGACGTGCATGATCTTGACAGGCCTACACAATACTTAATTAGCCCGAGAGCCAGGCTAATCTGAGAGCTCATGTTTAGTTTGTTTTGGCAGATAGCATATGTCTGGCCACCCTCTTCTTCAAACACATTGTGTTGTTATATGGGGCAGGTTTGTTTTAAAGGAAGAATTATGTGAGGAACACCGTAAGTGTTTTCTTTTTAATTAAGGAATCTTTGTCTGTCTCCATTGTTACACATCTACCCCGGGCTTGTTGCACACTGTTCATATTTTCTCGCACTTACACTCGTGTTTGTCTTGTTTTAGCCTTTGTTTCTCTGTGTTTTCCATTTCCCCAGTCCTTCCCTGTCTCTATCCCATGTTGATTGATCATATGTGGTACGTGCTCCTGTTTTTCTGTAAAGCTTTTGGAATACATCTATCAGTTGGATCCTACCAGCCTTCCCGCCTGACAACAATACTGTATGTATGAGATTGATTGCAAAAGATTTGACATAAAGAATTCCCATTTATGCTTTTATAGTATAGTAGTATAAATCTTTAATGTTCCCACAGGGCAATTTTCCTTACAGACAGTAGTAAACATGTATACACACAATACACATACAATACATACAGTATAAATAAATGCAGTCATCCCAAATACGATCCTAACAGGCATTCACAACCTGTTTAAAAAACCAATGGCAGTTGGAACAAACAAAATTATTACTGAATTGTCTGTACTGTAGCCGATTTTGTTGTTTTGGTTTATTGCAAAAAATATATACATACAATAACTCTTTTACAGTACTGGAAAGCACCTACTGGTTGTTCTCATTGGTTGATTTACCACTACACCTTCCCGTTCATAAGTGGAAGTCAAGATTAAGGGGTACGGCTATTCAACACATGCTGATCAAAATGCATTATCAGAATCAGAATCAGAAATGCTTTATTAAGTATAATACTGGTTATAATAGTATTATATTAGTCTTACCCACAAAATCTATATTATTGGCTCAAAACCTCTGAGCACCTGTGACAATACATTTGCAGTTGTAGAAAGTAAAAGTCAGAGATAAATGCTTTTTAGAGTTGCAAACGTACAAGCACAACAAAACCGTTACACCTTCTCAAATGCTTCATTGCAGGTGCACAAATGCTCCCATTTTTGCTGCATATTACGCGGTTACAAATGGCGCAAACACATTCACACACCCATATCAAATTTGTTAACTTGTAGACTGTTTTTGTATCACCCACCTACACAACACAACAGTTATACCTTCACAAATTCTTCATTGCAGGTGTAGAAATAGTCACACATGTGTATCGCTATCAGTAAATTTTAAGTCACGGAGATATTATTTAGTAGTTGCAAATTTGAAGTTTTCCTTCTCTTACAAGCACAACACAGTTGACAGTACATACAGTCTTAAATTATCCATTGTATGCAAGGGCAGAAATCGTATTCTATAAGTCACAAATGCGGAAGCTTTTAAGATCACATTTTTGCTACAGTTACCGTATAGCAATCATAAATCTTCCATCCATCCATTTTCATCCGCTTATCCGGAGTTGGGTCGCGGGGGCAGCAGCTCCAGCAGGGAACCTCAAACATCTCTTTCCCGAGCCACATTATGCAGCTCTGACTGGGGGATCCCGAGGTGTTCCCAGGCCAATGTGGAGATATAATCTCTCCACCTAGTCCTGGGCCTTCCCCGAGGCCTCTTCCCAGCTGGACGTGCCTGGAACACCTCCCTATGGAGACGCCCATGGGGCGCTGTGAACATTACCACTGTGAACATTCTTCATATTTTTACAGTAAAGTTCTGACAACACCATGGCTTCCCGTTTTTTACCGTATGCTGTACGATGTTTTATTACAGTGATATTTTCCTTTATTACTGGCATTGACGATTACTTGGCTACACCTTTTTTTTATAATACAAGCAGCCCAACTGAATACACACAAACAAAAACGTAACCACACCATGAGCAACAACAAACAAAAGTCGTTACATAAAGCAACATGGTTCCCTACGTCTTACCACGGCGCTGTGCCCTATGTCAAGCAAATCATAACCAAGCACATACCATCACCGGCCAGAGCAGATAAACATATTTTCATGACCTTCAGGACGAGAAATTAACATATAACTATATAATAGGTCTGAAACTTAGAATTACAACAAGGCATCATAGCTGGCGTTTACATCAAAACATGGCACCGATGCAAAACAAAGTTTGACTCACCATTAAAAGAGCGAAAGGCGGCGAGCGTCAGAATGGAACCTCTTCAAGATAATGTCTTTCCACTCATTTGTGCACTTGCGAGTTAGATCCCTTTCAAATGCCAGCTGCACCAACTGGGCTTTGCGGCCGTGAAGCATAGGACGTATGGTCTGTGAAAACGTTTTTTCAGGGTCGAGAATGAGTTCTCGCACATGGCAGTGGACGCACCAAAAGTTAACGCAAATGTAAAAGCAGTCAGTACACTTGGCATGGCCTCCAATGTTCTGTGTTGTGTTTTGAGGATATGCTTAATTGTCCACTTCTCTCCGTGTGTGTCTTTATTCATTTGTGTGCGCAAGAACTGTTTTGCAACTGTGTAGTCATCCAGCTTCAACGATATTCGAATGTGACAACTTCATGTTGTGCTTGATAGCATCTGTATCAAGAAAGGTCTCGCTCTCTGGATCAGCGCTGTAAGTGCAGTAGCTAACTGCGTGTTACGCTCACCGAAGCGCTCTTCCATTTCGCCTATAACCACATCGAGTGTATTGAAGAAGAGCCTCTTCTTCAGAGCCTCTGTCATGTCGTTTTTGTCCCCTTGTCAGATTGTCTCTTCAACAACATATTGATCCATGTTCTTATTTAATGTGCGTCTTCGTTTGGGCGGTACGAGTGTCGCCGATGTGTTTGCAGCACTGGCAGTGCTCAATAAGTCTGTAAACGTCTCTTCAGAGCGTAGTTTGCGAACTCACTCGATTGCACTAGCCACGGCCTATTCCCGTAAGAAGGTCAGTGTCTTCTACCTGCAGAAGCTTGTTTGGCGGGTCCAGTAATATAATATGCACTTTGTGCATAAGGTGTGCAATAAACACGAAACTTTGCTTGGTCACCTCCCTCAAAAGTCCATCCTAACATCTGCTCCATAGACCCGTGCGGTTTCTATCTCAGTCAGTAGTGATATAATATCGCCTAATAATTACGGAAACCGCGGCAAGATGCCCAGTCTAGCGCTGATAAAGCAAGCGCTTGAGTCGCTCGGCCTTGTATTGAACAGCGAACCTATATGTGGAGGGGATGTGTAACCCCCCTCCATAAATAGGCCTAAAACGCCTACCTTTTTGTGGGGTTATTTTAACCGTTATGTGATTATGATGACTGCTACTGCGTGCATGTTTGACCTGTACATAATACGAGGAAGAATTATAGGCTATCGGATGAACAATAAGAAAATTGGGGAATGACTAATTGATTTTATTATGCCGATCAGAAAATACATGAACCGCATATATGCACTCAACATTAAACCTACACAATCCAATACAATGCAATTAATGTAAGACCTTTTTTAAAATACATAAATAAATACATAAATACATAAATAAATAAGTAAATAAATACAAACATTTTAAATAAATAAAAAATCAAAATAAATAAATGAATAAATAAATAAATAAGTCTTATCTAAATTGCTGTTCTCTTCTCAGTATAAATCAACACAATACAACAATTATATTATTTACCATTGCCTATAAAACAGGCATGAAATGGATGAATACAAATATGTACTTTTTTAAAGCAATAAATAAATAGACATCAGCTGCTAGGCCAACAGCAACAACAATAATATTAAGTTATTCAATATAAACCTGATGTTAGAAATGTTGTTCTACTGTTTTCCTTATAAAATAAACCCTGAGAGAGAGCTGATTCAATAACTTCAACTATCATTAACAAGAAGGTTTTTCAAAAACCAATGCTTTGGTTTACAATATGTCCTCATTGTGGAACTGGACATACTGGTAAAGTTGTGGTTAATTCAATGAGCTGTGGTTATACTGGACCATGCATCTAGTTCACATTAGTTGTAGTACTGGTTTAACTAGCACTTTGTCGATTCCATAAGTTCGTATAGTTGTTGCAGATGATGGTTGGTTACCATCCTCAAGAGCTCCCATGATGCACTGCTGAATGCCTATGCACACACACACACAAAAACACACACACACATTATTATTATTATCCATCCATCCATCCATCTTCAGCCGCTTATCCGGAGTCGGGTCGCGGGGGCAGCAGCTTCAGCAAGGGACCCCAA
>JAODTR010048313.1:7330-18568 GCA_025399935.1 Amblyopsis rosae
CCCCCCCCCCCCCCCCCCCCCCCCCCCCCCCCCCCCCCCCCCCCCCCCCGTGGTGTTCGTTGGAAAGTGGGGAGCTCTCGGACGAGATTCCCGGAAAGGAATTCCGTGTGCCTTGAAGCAAGCCCGTTACAGTGGAGAGGTTGATGTTTCCCAAGAGGTGTGTGTGTGTGTGAGAGCGAGCGAGTTGGCGTTTGGAAGAGAGAAAAATTCCATGCAACTGTATGATGTCATATTTTTTTACAGGAATACCTGCCTGTCGGTGTTGCTGCCTTCATTACGGAACATGAAAAATATTCTTTAGAATTTCACAAGTTGCTCTCCACTCTGGGGAGATGTTTAGCATTATTCACTGTATATTAGGAAAGATATACAGGGAATGTTTACTTAATTTTTTTTTTATTTAAATGAAGGTTTGCAGGTTTTCCTAGCCTTCTTCTAAATGACCCAATACACACTGTGCAAATTCAGCCTGGCTATTTGGGTGCCCACTGTGTTACAGGTGGAGTGGATAGAGCAACAGATTGTAAAGAGAAGGATCAAGAGAGATTTCAAACCAGCCCCGCCTCTTTCCATGACAAGCTCCGCCCACAGCAGCCTAGCCCAAAGCAACATCTTCTTTAATGATGCCAAGTGGAGCAGTATGTGGTACATTGTGAGTGTTTTATTTGTATCTTTATCCCACCCACAAATGGGCATTAATGATCTCAACTGCCTCCCTGTGTGCTAAGCATTTATCACTAAACATTTTAAAATTTATGATACTGTTATGCTGTAAAAAGGGAAATAGGTTTATATATCTTGACCTTTTGTGCATATGTGTTAATCTGTTCTTTTTGGAGGGTAGTGACTCAACAGGCCCTAAACTTACTAACCTCTGCATGATGCAGCATATTATTCCTCTAGCTGTTGCAAAAGGTACACAATATAGAGCTGCTGGAAGTGTACCAGTTCTATATTGTGTACTTTGTGCTCAATACCACTATATTGCCCATTATGCTATTGTAGTCCGTACTGTGTGTTGTGAAGAAGACTCCAATGGTTCACAGAGAATAATCATTTATCTGAGTATCAAAGGGTGGTTACCGTTGCAAGAAGTCAGTGATATCGTTTATCTTGAAATGGCACAAGGAAGGATATAGTTCGGTGCTCGTCAGCCATTACTCTGCGGTTGTTGCTGGTACGCAAACGCACGCACGCACAAGATTCTGCCTTTTTCAAATAAACACTGCATAAATTTACTGGCTTATCATGTCTTATCACATATGCCTAAAGCTCATTGCTCCTTGAGCTATGTATTTGTGTGTCCTCCCCTGCTCTATCAATATTTAACTGAACACGCAGATAACATCTAATACCTCTGACCTGGTCCATTAACTTTGGTCAGAACTCCTGGACGTTTTGCAAGCGCATGTTTGGAGAATGATGCATACATTTGTGTGTGTATGTGTGAGAGACTCACACTGCCAGTTAGAATGACATTTTATTGTTGTTTCTTTGTTTTCTGTCCTCCCCCATCATTAACATTACACATTATTGCCATTTGCTCTCTGCGATATGAAAGCCAGTGTCAGCGGAACCGCTTCACTAAAACATCACCTTAATGAACACACTTTCCAGAGAAAATATAATTTAAAGGCAGGGTCAGCGGAACCGCTTCACTAAAACATTACCTTAATGAACACGCTCTCCAGAGAGAAAATAATTTATAGGCAGGGTCAGTCATTCTTGCTAACTTCGAGCTCAAATCGAAGTCAATTCAAGGAAATATGGCATGTGCGTGCGCACTCTTTCCGAAATCCGAATAATTTTTGCACGCGCAAACTCTTTGTTTCGTTCGCAGTACGCAACATTTTCACGTGAATTATACACAGTTTTATAAATCAGGCCCCAGAAGCGTTTCATCTTTCTTTCATTCTAAGATCTTTGCGATCTCTCAATCTACTGTACCACTCACCCCCCGGCTGGTCACTTACACCACTCTCTGGGCCTCTGCTGCCTTTCCCAGCACTGCAGCGACGACGCCAACAACTGCCAGTCGGACATGAATATCATGGGGGCGTGGAAACGGGGCTACACCGGCAAAGACGTTGTGGTGACAATCCTGGACGACGGCATCGAGCGGAATCACCCGGACCTCATCCAGAACTACGTGAGTGTGTGTGTGTGTGTTCAGGAGGATGACTCGTACATGGATAGGAATTCGTTTGTGTTTACAGGTAAGTAGGTAGAGACACACAATGTAAGTGGTGAATATAATGTGTAACGTTAATGCTATGTGTCGCACGCACGCGAGAATTTCAGGTCTGTGTTTGAGAACGAAGGTCTGTAATGACAATATGCACTGTAGTGTTCTGCATGTTTGCGGCATGAGCTAACCCATCAATCAAGCGCGGAGATACAATGACCGTCTGTCTGACGTTCTTCTCTCTGGTATTTGTTTATGCCCGAGGCACGCGCTCCAGCAGATTGAGTTGGCCCTGACTGCCTTCGATTCACCTGTTGTCATGCTAATGCGAGCTGCTCACCGGGTTAGAGAAGTCTCTGGTGTGTCCCACGTTTTCAGGCCTCTCGATTAGACGCTCTGACGTCTGTTGCTTTAAAGTGCACAGCGGTCAGGTGTCCAGCTCTGCGTTGAATTATGAGTCATTAAGGTTTTTGCATTGCCAACAGCAACACATGTATAATTGTGAACAATGGTTTTGCATGTCTAACAGGACCCTCAAGCCAGCTTTGACGTCAACGGCAATGATATGGACCCTATGCCCCGCTATGATGCAAGTAATGAAAACAAGTAAGATACCGGCACCATATTGCTGTGTTATGTGTATTTTGTCAGTTCAATGACATTGCTATTGAGCTTTCAGTGCGTTTGGTTTCCTCTGGTTTTGTTGTGGGTATAATGAATAGCGTTTGTGTGTGTGTGTGTGAGAAATTTGTGGGTGGGTTGGTGTATTTCTCTGTGTGTGCGCTTGTGCATGCGTACGCACGTGTGTGCAGGCGTGAAGGAACCTCTTCCCCGTCCAGGGACTATAATCTTGTGCCAGGTTGGCGTAGTGAGTGGTTTTGGGTTTCTGTGTTTGGCTGCTGCAGACCAAATGCCTTGGCTGCGGTTGGGTCCCCACTGGTAGTGCATTGCCTTAAAGGGACAGTACACCAGAGAAATATCCATGCCTTTTAGCTGACTACAGGCAGCACAAGATGCATTACAGTGTTGGTGTAGATTACAATGTTGGTATCTACTTCACAAATCCTCTGATTTTGTCAGCTTCTGCTGATTTGTGTGAACAAACCTGGCTGAAATCCACCCGGAGGTGAGAGGAGTTTAACAGATTTGCCAACCACAGCAATCGTCTCCGAACAAAATGTAATCGGTCGCTTCATTTGTGAGTGAAGGCTGAAGGCTTTCAAGGTAGAATAAATGGTGTACACTGTCGCTGTGCCTTATAAAGACAACCTCACCAAAACAAATTCCCTACAGATACTTCTTTTTATAGTAGTGCAAGTGAAATAGATTATCTTGGTTCTGAAAAGTGAGCATAATTTTGTATTGTAATTTATTAACAATTATACGTACAAATAATAGTTAATTTTAATGATCAAAACACATCTGATATAAAGAGCCACAAGCTCTGTGCGTGTGTCTTCGTGCACGCAGTGTTTTCTCTACTCCATATTATCCATTCCGCAGATGTAGTACAGCTCTTGTTGGGACAGAGGAAACCCCTTGGTGTCTGTGGTCAGACACGGAGTTGTGCAACGAATTGGAGAAATACAGAAAGACACAAACAAAGACGAGAACCAGCGCAGATGGCTGGACAGATTGCTTTTGTGGAAGAGCTTGAATAGTGAAGCTGACTCGGGAGACCATTAACGGTGGCCTGAGAGGGAGCCAGAGTGGCCCAGCAGCACTGTGTGTTTTTATACTTTAGTTCAGATGAGTCCTGCTGTGGTGTTAAAGGTATTTAAAGGTACACGCTCCACACACCACATAGGAGCATATTGGTGGCTGAACTCTAAGTTCTATTTGCATTCAATTTCTTCATACACACCGGCAGTGTTGGGCAGTAACTACTAGTTACTTGTTACTATATACTAGTAACTAGTTAATGTAATATTATAAATTTTTCCAAAACCTCACTGTTAAAATTATTAATCCAAGTAATGCTGCATTACTGCGTTACAATAATGAGATTTCTGGTCCTATCAAACTTAGGGTAGGCTAATTGAACCAACCTGTCCAACCATCTGGTTTGAGAGGCTGCAATGTTGTCACTTTGGCTGATTGTCGACTCCTAAGGTTAATTATTTTTCCAATAAAGAGGAATCAGTTATAAAATGTGTCATTTTTCGGAAGGGCCGAGGCAGGGTAGTTATTGTAAAGGTAAGGTAAATAGTAACATAACTAATTACTTTTAATACCCAGTAATAAATAAGGTAATATTACTTTAGTAATAAGTAAATGGTAACTTATTACTATTCGTGAGTAACTTGCCCAACACTGATCACCGGGTCCTACAATGGCCTTTTATATTGTAGGATATACTGTAAGTTTGATTCCCGAGGGGGATAAATGGTAAGTAAGTAAAGTTTATTTATAGAGCACCCTTCACAGACGATGGGTCAAAACGTGCTGTACAGTACATGTAATGAGAACAATTAAAAACCAACAAAACACAACATAAAGTATATTGTGACATTTATTTTAAATTAAAAGCTTTCCTAAAAAGATGTTTTTCAAAAATGGCCACATAATCTATGGCTCTTAATGCTAGAGGTAGAGCGTCCAACAGCCTCGGATCTACTGCACTAAACACACAATCACCTCGTCTAAAAATGTGTTCTTGAAACAGTTAAATGATTTTGGTTTGAAAACCTTAGAGTCCGAACAGAAGTATTAACAAGTAATAAGTCCCAAATGTAAGTAGGAGCTTGACAATGCAAGACTCAAAAAGTAATGACCAACATTTTAGAGTTGACTCTAAAACTGATGGGAAGCCAGTGAAGGGCTTCAAGCACATAATGTGCTCTTTCGATTGGTCCCAGATAACCTATAGTGTACTGTACCATTCTTGTGTCCAGACTGTTTTCCACGCTTGCCTTCAGCACCATGTAACGCAGACTAGCGAAATGCTAAAGGAATACTTTCTACTAGGGCTGTTGGGTTGATGAAAAAAATTAACTAATACGCTTTACAGCTTTGTTATTGTTCCTACTAGAAGTATGACTTTCCACCTGGACATACAATAAATTCTCCATCTTTCCCAACTATAACAATGTTATCAAGTCAGTTAAGATCTTTAATCTCTACTGTCATAGACTGTACATAAACGTAGTCCCACGATGTGGTTGTCATTTCTCCATTCTGATCCAGTTTGACCAGTAATCCTATACTGATTAGCTGTACCTTCACATTGACGTTGCAAAAGATGGGAGTTCTCCTTTGAAACACTTTGACGTTGTTGTTGTTGTTAAACAAGTTGCAACTCCTCTTGTGATTGTGGGTGCATCATTGACCTCCTGTCCCTCCCTGGGAATGGCCATGGCTAGATGCTTTGTTTCCATAGCAGCGGTCAGAGCCGTTTCCGGGGGGTGTTGCAATGCAGATGTTCTCTGCAGGGTGTGTGTGTGTGTGCGTGTGTGTGTGTGTGTGTGTGTGTGTGTGTGTGCGCGCGCGCGCTGTTGAGCCGGGAGTGGTGTTTAAGAATAGATGATGGTGGACGGACACAATCATTCTTGTTTGTTTACGCTGGTTGTTGACCCAGGCCAATTGTCACTGCTGCAGTTACTGGTGGAATGTTACCCTGATGTGTGTGTGTGTGTGTGTGTGTGTGTGTGTGTGTGTGTGTGCGTGCACACTTGCATTCTTGTTTCTCTGGATGGATTTTTTGGGTGACATGGGCACTGTGCAAAATTAAGTTGATTGACTTGTATGATTGGCCATTTGTCACTCCATTGAGTTGTGTAACATGAACTCTGTGGATGCTTTACAGTACATTGTCTTTGTTTTTTTTAATTTTATTTATATAAATTTGTGTGTGTGTATGTTGATCTTTGGTCTCTACAGTATGATGTATTGTCAGGGAATGTGAACTTTGGCACAGTTTCTGGAAATGTGTTGTGTTATAAGTAAGGTCTTAACAGTTGAAATGTTTTATTACATAACACGCACACACACACACAAAATCCTTCACAGGAATGTATACATTTTATGTGTTAATCTGTGTTTACTGGTAACTACCAGTGTCCTTGATTTCTAAAACATTTACCTTGAGATTGTTTGCAATCTTACGTGTATACTTGCATGCATTAAGTTCCTCGTCAACCCTTCACCTTGGTGTGTGTGTAATGTTCTGTTCTTTCCTCAGGCATGGGACGCGGTGTGCAGGGGAGGTTGCTGCTGCAGCTAACAACACATATTGCATTGTGGGAATTGCCTACAATGCCAGAATAGGAGGTAAATGATTTGTCCTCATTTTTTATTTATGATTATGAAGAAACGCAGAGTTACTTGTTGAAGAGGGGTGCCTACATTCTGATGGACGTCTGATGAAATTATGCTCGTGTGGCATAAAAAAACTAAAATCTTTGTCTGGAATTTTTTTTTGCATGTTCTGTATTAGCATCGTGTACATGTCAGTCAAACCTTCCTTACGTAGCTCGAAGGGTTTACTATGAAACAGCCCTGACAGTTGCTTCTAAGGGTCTTATAAGGTTCTAATTTTCGGGTTTCAACAAGAATAAACTGTGGCAAATTAATACTTGTTCATGTACTGTAGGGGAAGTGAGTGTGTTTTCTTGCCTAGTACTGTATATGCTTGCCGAACTTTTCCCTTTCAGTCGAACTGATTTTAAACTTAGCGCAGATCACGTTTAAGGTGTGCCAATGGCAATTAATAAATAACATTGCTTGCTAAGAAGCACACCTAAATCAAAAGCACCCATTTTTTATTGTATTAGCTGCAGTGCTTATACTGCTAAGACACCGCTGTGAAAAAGGTTTATCACCTATTTATTTAATCTTTATTGTGAGATTAATGGCAGTGAGTGTCCCATCTCTTATGAAGCTGTGGTACTTCACATGACAGCATTGTGACGTATTGCCCAGCCTGAGAATATAAGATGAAATCAGGTCATTTGCTGTTATATTAAGTGGTGTGCCAATTTCTACAGGCTTACTAAGGGCTTTCAGGTATTTCTTCTATTTCTTGCCTATTTAAAGGTATAGTAAGTGATTGTAAGGTAATACACGAAATGCCTTGCAGTGTGCTATCTTACTGTTCTTCACGTTTAAAAACAAATCCAGCACGTCTACACAGCCGTGGCTCTGTAAATAGGAACACAGTGATGCAGATCGCACGCTAGGGGTGCACAATATATTGATTCCATAGTTATTGCAATATCACGTTGCGCAATATCGTATCGACAATGTTGCAATATGTTTTGTGGAAAGATATGTCTGTTGGCTGTGTGGCTGGTGATATAGACAGAGAACGCAACAATATCTTAGCCTTCACAATGCATTTACAATGTGTGGGCCGACACTTCCGAGGGAGCATCCTATGGCATTGAATAGGTATTTTTTGAGTTCAGTTTTAATTTCGCTAGAGTTCTTAAGAATAATCTTACTTGACCTTTATTTGAACTCTAATTAAAAAAAACACCTCTCCCTTCAATGCCATAGGGTGCTCCTTCAGAAGCTTCTGAGGAAGCACCCTATAGCCCCTCCAAACTGTAAATCCCAGCCAAGGCTAGGATAATGTGGTGCAGCCTGCACTTGTCTCGCCCATAACAAGCAGAACAGGCAGCCACCGGATTATCTGTAGTGTATTTGTTAACCATCGCCCTGCCTCTTATTAAATAGCACTACTTCTGTGTGTGTGTGTGTGTGCGCTTGCGCGCAGGCGTGCGCATGCTGGACGGAGACGTGACTGACATGGTGGAGGCCAAGTCCCTGAGCCTCCAGCCGCAGCACATCGACATCTACAGCGCCAGCTGGGGGCCCGACGACGACGGCAAGACCGTGGACGGCCCCGCCTCTCTGGCCAGGCAGGCCTTCGAGAACGGCATCCGCATGGTGGGTGGAGGGAGGGGGTGAGGAACATCTGTATGGTGGGTGGCGGGAGAGGGGGTGATAAACATCTGTATTTCTACAGCGTGTCATTTTATGTACAATTATTGCTGTTGCATAATGTTGTGTGCCATTGATTGCCATGTTAAAGAGAGCAAATTGTGGATAATTCATTGTTATAAAGTGAACCGTTTGTCTGTAAGAAGGGTACGCTCAGTTAATAAGTCCCCACTCAATAGTACACTCTGAACAGCATTCTGTAGCGTTCTAGCATCAAGCTTTCAGATGTATGTGGAAAAATGCACAGTACCGTACGGGAAATTAAAACCGGTTTACCGCATGAAACTGTATACCGCCCAGCCCTAGTTTATAGCCAAAAAAACCCAGTTTTGTTCTCTATAGCTAGTTTGACAACTGTATGAGGGGGTGCATTTTCATATAACCCATCAGTTGTGAAAAAAAGATTATAATATATACGCACACAAAAATAAATTTATGCCATTATTATGGATAGCAAGGAGGTACAGGCAGAGTCGGGGTCCTGCGACGGCCAGAGCCAGCACAGATTGAGCTTCAAACCCGTTCTTGAGAAAAAACTATGGGTAATGTCACGGAGTATTCGTCCATTCTTAGAACCAGTGTCTCTAGCCAGATGGCTGCTTCTCACCTGAAGGTTCCTGGGTCTTACGCACACGGGCTTGTGGCCAATCATCTCCTAGCAGCAGATCTGACCCCCCCCCAGTGCCAGGATGACCCTTCAGATGGGATGTTCTTCTGGTTTGCAGTGAGTGAGCCAAAGGGTTTTATTTTGAAAATATTCTTTTAAAATTATAAATCACAAGCCCGGGCTGCAAGTGAGAATTTGAGAAGACCTTGAGCCTGTGGATGACACTGCCATTCTGTTGAAACACGCTCTCATATGAATCCATCTATTTGCTTTATTGTCCCAGTAAGACATTTTGTATTAAGCTCCCATTGTTCACACAACCGCTCTTAAAGGCAGGGTCAGTCATTATTGCCAACTTCAAGCTCAAATCAATCGCTCCGTAGTCGTCCTCACATCGAAATACACTGTGAAGCAAAGCGTAGTGCTACGGCTTTGACGCTAGTGTTGTTCTACATTTTGTTTATGTTCCTATTTACGGAGCCTGGGCTGTGTAGTAGAATCTAATTATTTTTTTAACACTCACAGAATGGTAAAATAGCAATACACGAGGAGATATTTGTTGAATTTGACAAAGTGTATTAGCTTACGCTTAACTTGCTATAGCTGACTATACCATAAGTGTTAACAGATTGTAGCGTTAAACAGGAGAGGATGCAGGAATTCTACAGTACACTACACACACACACACGTGTGTGCATGTGCACACACAATGTGTGTTCATGCTCTACATTTATCACTCCCTGTGGGGCAGCTATGGCCATTTGGATTAGAGGGTTGCTATGGTGGGTTACCATATTAATTTCCATTTTTATAGGGTCATTTACATAATCGAGTATACAGTGTTGTTTGACTGAGTGGAGCACAAAAGCTGAGACAGAGGTTAAGTGTGTGTGTGTGTGTGTGTGTGAGACAACTGAAATGACACGTTATCAATAAGGGCCTAAGAGACAGAGTGTAGTTTATTACATACATACCAACCATATTCAGGGTATTAAAGGAAGATCAATAATATTGCTTTTTGTTACTTCTGAGGCTGAAGAAGACAGTGTTGAAGACAGTGTCCACATTGACGTCTCTTCATTCTTCTTTGTAGAATAGCTTGACCTTTGTCCTTTGTTTTTCATTTCCTTGCATTTTTTTTGCTGATAGCGATGTACTATCAGTTTCCTATTTTGTTTGCTTTTCACGCTTCTCTCCCTTTGCTCTTCACTTCCTACTGTCCCTATGTCCTTTCCTGACTTTCCATGGGTAGTGTCTCCAAAATTGTCACCCCCCTCCCCCTTAACTTGCTTATCTCTGCCTGACAGGAGGCTACCGTCTACCAACTCCTTTTTGTTCCCTTCCATCTGGACGTATGTCACTGTGTGTGTTTGTCTGTGTGCAGCTGTGCGTGTCCAAGGCATCTTTTTTTTTTTTCTGTGCGCTGGGAAAAGCCTGACCAACATCAATGGAGGGCTGACATCACGGACACATCTGCGGTCATGAATGGAGAAAAATGATATCCCATACATTGACGTAAACTTGTTTCTTGTGGCTGGTAAACATCAACCCTGTATAGCAGCGTCTCCCAAACCTGGTCCAGGGGGTCCAGCTCCTCCTAACACACCTGATTCACATGAATGGGTCGTTTTAAATCTCAACAGAAGCATGATAACAATCCATTAATTTGCATCAGGTGTGTTGGAACAGGGGGTCATCTACAACATGCAGGACAGTGGGTCCCCAAGACCAGGGTTGGGGAAACGCTTATGTACAGCGCTTTAGTGGCCTGATGTTTAGAAAAGCTCTATATAAATGCAATTTGCTTCATAAATAAATAAAACCCTTCTGCGTTGCACACCTTTACACGCCTTTGCCTTTTTTTTATTATTGACTGATTATCAATTGATTATGCCAAACGTGTCAACCTGTTTCACAAAGGTCTGCGAAGGCCCGTTTTGAACCAAATTTAAACCAAATATTAAGCCTCCATTTTTGTTCCCCTGCCCCACCAGGGAAGGAAGGGTCGTGGCTCCATCTTTGTGTGGGCGTCTGGGAACGGCGGGCGCAGCAGAGACCACTGCTCGTGCGACGGCTACACCAACTCCATCTACACCATCTCCATCTCTAGCACGGCCGAGAGCGGACGCAAGCCCTGGTACCTGGAGGAGTGCTCCTCCACCCTGACCACCACCTACAGCAGCGGGGAGAACTACGACAGGAAGATTGTAAGGAGACATCGCTGCACATTAGACATCACACTGCATACCCTTAACCCCGCTTAGCGCTAACATAGCATAATGGCTCAAATATGGTACAGAGACCCTCAAATTCATATGCTCCATTAACATTTCTCCGTCTACCATTCTTTATGTTTACTGGTCGAGGATTCAGCATTGGAGGTTCTGGGAGGTGTGTCGTGGATTGGGCTATTTAGTGCGTCTGTGGTGTCGTCTCCGGGGTTCCGCTAATGGTGGCGACATGGTGGTGCATGGTTGGTGGGCTGTATTATGGGTGGGTGTGT
>JAODTR010048334.1:5891-15891 GCA_025399935.1 Amblyopsis rosae
GGGGAAGCAATAGAGCTAAAGGGTCTGGAACTGTTTCAAAACAGCAGTTGATTCAGCATTCATTTCCTGGAAAAACGTTTTGCACCGAGAAATGTTAGCCAAAGAATTCTGCCGACAGCATGGAGATGAATTAGCAGATTCCACTTACATTATGTTACATTTACGATTCAGTATCTTTAAAAAGGACAGAACATCCCATTATTAAAATGTACTTTTGTTAAACCTTCAATTCTTAACTTCTTCACTGTACTTTACTTCTATCCTCAACTTAGTCCAAACACTGGCATTGAGCTAGGATGACTTAACTCCACAAAGTCAAGGATCGTGCTTTATGACATTGTCATGAAATGGCATTAGCTGTCTGTTCTAGGAACCATGTTGTAGCCTACATTAAGGTGGGTGTGGCGCTGTCAAATGGTGTAAATTGGACAGCATCACAATGGTTCACTGAGGAGAGGAAGTACATTTTTTTACATTTTTTCTTACACACGTTATTGTATGCAATAACCTGTATTTCCATACAGTACCCCTCTACCTAGCTAAACTGCTATACTGACAGTAAATCATTTGGAATAAAGATATTTCCAATTGTATTTTGCAATTAGGTCTGCCACCAATACTGAGAAATGTAATTTATACAAACAGCTCAGGGACAGACACCATTCATTGAAAGACAAGCTAGCATGACCAAGTATTTGCCACAACATTTAGACCTGTGTTTGATCACAATGTTACCCAAAGTGTGTTTCTTATTCTGTCTGTCTTCTCTATTTCCTATTAATAGGAAAGCGTTTCCTCTGGGACATGAGGAACTATACAGTTGGAAATATCCACATATTTGTTTTGTCTTGACTCTAAGCTGCCAACCATAGTGACAGACAGACACTTTGCCAATGGCAACAAAATGCAGGAGTTTCCTTTACCCATTCAAATGTACTTATAAGTCCTTGCTACACATTTATTACAGTAGTTTATTGTAAAAAAAAACAAAAACTTGACATTTAACCAGCAGCACAAATTTGAGCCTGAACACACAAGAAAAAGAAGCTAGGCTAGTTTCTTCCCTGAACAATAAAGTTGTGTGCGCTTTGATTTGTCTGAGATTTTTCTTTGGGTGGCATCACTACAGCCACCCAATGGAACGGTGGTGGTGGCAACTACATTTTAAGACATTGTGCTTTACAGTTTATACTTTCTATGGATCCCTGTAGCAGCACAAGAGCTTAACAAAACTCAGAGGTATAACAAAGTCGGGGGAAGGGAAAAATATAACCTTAACTGACATGTTCTCTCCACCTCATTACATTCACATCATCCTTAAATAACAAAGACATCCACCCCCTCTAGGAGGAATCCAGACATACGTATGTGTAAAAACACGTATGCCTTCAAATGACATCGTTCGTTGCACACACACGCACAGCTTGCAGTGTCTGTGCCAATGCCTTGACTTCATTCACACACACACGCACTCACCTTGCTAGACGCCAGACTGCTGCTCGGCTAAGGCTGAATGATTAATTGCATTTGCGATATAACCCCGATGTTATAAAACGAGATTTTCTAACCGCAAAGGCTGCGATTTAGAAGAAGATTTAGAAGTTACACGCTATAGTAAAACTATAGCGTCAGGCTTCATGCCTTCCTCCTCGTGTGAAGCCTTATAGCGCCTTGCTCTTCCTGCAGTCATGTTCACCAATCATAAACACCTCATGGTGATTGTGTATAGCCTACGCCCAAATGAGCTGCAAATGAGAACATGTTCTCAGTCAACTTGCCTGGTAAAATAAAGAAAAATGGGGTTGCCGCTGGGAGGGCACTGGAGATAGGCCTACCTACAAGGAAGAAGGCAGCCAGCGTCGAGTTTATTAATAAGACTCGTATAAAACACATGTAGCTTACTCTTTTCAGTGAGATGAACAATGTTATTAAGATAGCAAATTGTGAATATCACAAAGTCCTCGAAAATTGAATAATTCGGATCACATTATGTGTTTAGCATCGACATTACCCCTCTGCATGCTCAACGTGTGTTTGTGTGTATGTGTGCGCGTGCTTGACAACTTTATGCTGTCCTAGTTTCAACAATAATGTGATGCCATATATCAGTCATTGATTGAGATTTAACTTGTCAACGTAAAGTCAGTGCGACGCATAGAGCCTGCATTCGTGTAAGTTTACACAAATGCATTGTATGATCGAGCATAACTGGCTATATTTAGACTGATTAGGCGCACATCAAGGTGCAGAGTCAGACACTGGAATTATAGTCTGTGGCAGGGTTGCACCCCATTGTCAGTGAGAGGGACATAATGAATGGCTAAATATCATGGCATCATTCATCAACATAATTTCAATGTGAATGATTGTTTACAGAACGATTATTAGGCTTATCTTATAAAAAACAGCTATTTGTGCTAATTGCTATAGTTCTCAGTTTTGCATTAGGACATACAGCAATTCAACTTTGGTCTCATTAGCTCATGTAGTAATGCTCTACCATCACATTTGAAGTCTATTACACATTGAATATTGAACTAAAGCTTGACAAAAAAAATGTAAATAAAAAGAATAATCGCTAATGAAATCGCAATTGCAATATTTGCCACAATAATCGCAATTAGATATGTTCCCAAAATCGTTCAGCCCTATGCTCGGCTAACCACATAGAACTACAATCCGCCTCAAAATTATGCTTTGTAGTTGCGCCTCAGTGTTTCCTCCCAGCTCACACATCAGTCACTTGAGTCTGAGGAAGACGGAAAGTGACGCTGTCGTGCATGAGAGCCTACAGTCACACAGCACGGCAGCTACTCATCGACGCCAGACACATGCAGACTGTGTGAGTGTGAGTGTCAGTGTGTCTACGCGCTCTCACGTGTGTGTGTGTGTGTAATGCAAAGAATGTTAAAATATTGGGCTACTACGCTGACATGAACATCACGCCTGGGGGCAATACAAGATCCCTACATAAAATACCTGTTAACATAATTCAAACCCCAGAGCAGAGCTGACTTCTGGCTCGGTTTGTGACTCTTTCATATCAGAATCGACTTTTGTATTATAGCAGAGAGGAAAAAAAAGACAAAAAAAAAATAAGGCTTCTGAATAGTATTTAAATGACGTCTACGCTGGCGTTATGCCCACTGCCTAATAGTGTGCTGCCTTTGAGATGTGGAGATAGGAAAGATTAAACAAGCATGTTTTGAATCCACAAATTGGCCCACCTCCAGTACTCAGATATGCCCTGACATGTGAGTCTACTCATCGAAGAAATAGTGGCAATTTTTGATTTGTGAACAAAGGTCTAATAATGTAACAATGGGAGTCTGCCAATTTACAAATCACAACAAATCAGTGGCATGTGTACTGCAAGAACGGACATTACAAACAGAAATGTAATCTATTCTGTGACTCATTGCCATTCATCTAATCTGAACAATATAGTATGTCTAATAATATGTGTGTAAGTTTCACACACATAATATAGCATACACAGCCAGCCCTCTGAGATCACAAAGTGGAGTGCTACCTTACATATATGTATTTCATCCCCACTTTCCTAATGGGGGGTGTGGGTGCGCGCACGCACGCACACACACACACACACACAAAAGACACCGCTCTGGATTTAGGATGCTGCGAGTTACCGTCTGTTACCATCATTACGACGGGCCAACACCCCTTAAATACAACTACTGTAACTCAAATTGTTAGACTTTGGGCAAAACACACGTTTTCAAAACGTTTAAAATACGCTAAAAATTGTATTGTTGTATATATAATATTGACCAAAAACATAGCATTTGCGATCTTTTACAGAACAAGGGGCAGATAATTATGTGGGGGTTGAAAAGACGCGCACAAGCAGGCACGGATCCCCAACGTGAGATGCAGACATAGATGTAGCCTACTTAACTTAACAAAGAGCAGAGAGTCCAATACCATCGTATAAATAACTCTGGGTTACTAATTTAGCTGTGTGGACATGCATGATGAAGTCATACATTATGAGTCATGGTAGGTCCAGCCACCCTTCCTGTTTGAACACCCCGTCATTATCCCCTCCTTACCGTGGAAGTTATGGCAAAAGATGGTACAGTTATCACATTACATGCTTCTAATGGGTAAATCCAGGACATTTATTGAGAATGTTAATTACATTGTTCCAATACTAGTACGGGTCTGGAATGAAATGAGCGTTTAGGCAAGCTTCCTTCCTTGGCTTTGGAGTCCCAAGTCCCTACCAACGATCAAACAGGGTGTGACATCCAAAATCCGACAATGTATTTCTTTACAACTTGCCTATCACAACCTGAATACAGCAACGTCGTTTTTGTATATGGGTGGCTACCTGGCAGAGACGCCAGTACGATTCTCTTCACTTGCATGACATTAGTGTTTGCGGGACTCGCCTATTGTTCAGATCGCTGTCACTAAGGTGCACTGTAAGAATTAGCCCACTGGCTAACAACCAGCCAGCTAGCGCTAGCTATCCGCCCTACAATGCTAAAGGTAACACAGTACCTACCTTCCTCCACTTCCAAACATGTCTGTGTTGTCCGGGCAAAAAAGGACAAGTAAAATAAATTACCACATACTTTTTCCAAAAAAAACGATTTAACAATGCAAACATACCCAGAGCTCCGTCCCCCAACTCATTGCGGATTCTCCTTTTAAGTTTCCCCCAGATTTGACGCTGTATTCCCCGCTTAAACTCCGCCTGGACTGCTGCCGCTTCCCCGATCCTGTGTGTGACTGTGTCGCGTCGACAAAAACACACGTACACACGGGCAGGCAAACTAGCACGCACGCACGCGCACGCTAACACGCGCGCGCACACACACACACACACACACACACACACACACACACACACACACTCACAAACACAAACACAAACACAGTCTTCTCTTCTTTCCAGGCTGAATATTGCAATCACTGGAGTCGCCCAAACAAATGAAGGCCTACAAATAAAACAGGACAGGCGGAATGTGTTGAATAATAAAGCATATTGAAACCACATATTTCTATTCCAGCAGTTAAATATTAAGGTTTGAACTTTGTATGAATGTATTCACAAAGTAGTCTACACGAGGTGAATTATTGGTTTTTAGGCACAGAGGCGCACTAGGCGCACATTTAGATTATTCTGCACAGAGAAAAATATGTAATATTTTTGTTTCATAAATCAATATAATTATTAATGTGATTTATTGTAGATATTATCTCTGATAGATTTGTTTGATCTTCACATCGCTCTTGGCACGCGAACAGAGACCTATTAATTGATCAATTCCACCCCTCAGTGGGAAACGATTGTCACTGCATGCTGTAAATGGAACTAGGCTATATATTTTTTGTTTCTGTCTGAACTAATGTAAACGTGACACAATCAAAATATGCAGTTCTTTGTTGCGTTTTGATTTTGAAAGTTGTGTTGTTATGTTAAAGTTAGGAGGCTCAGATTTGTACCGGTACCGGTGTATAGCAAGGTAAGAGAAGGTTCTGATCGTCCATAAGAAATGTTTTTTTATATAGGCTATGCATTATGATTATTAGCCAGATCAGCTGTCTCCACAACCTTTTGACACATATTATATTGTTGCCGTGCATGGTCGTATTTAAATATATACCCTACCTAATATTGATCTAGCCTACCCAAATAATTGGATAAATGCGTGGTGAGGTAAGTAATTAACACTATCAAGTAACCCATACAACCTTGGAGAGATTTGTTCTACGGTACCGGTTACCATAATTAAAAATATAATTGTCTGTCTTGATCTCACGAAGATATAATAGTCTACATTTCATGAACTCATTGATGAATCTCTGTGTGTAGCCTATATCCATGGGATATGTTCTTATGGATCTATTAGGCCTGTCATGTGCCTTTTCTGTGATTCTTCTTGGAGTGCCTGTCTCAGAAAGTAAATGTCCTAACATTATACTAATCTCTGTCATCTAGTGCTGTAAGGGGAACTACAAGACATCACAGGTAAATCATTCACTTCCTGTGTCCTTGTGCTGTAACAGTGCTATAAACGTGGACATAATATATTACAGCCAAAACAAGAATGATGTGTTCAACGTAAATATATGTATGTTACCTTGCTGTGCAGGTGCCCAGAGCGATGTCTTTACACAGCTTATCGCTTCCCTACCAAGTCACACCTGCTCACACACAGGCTAGTAAAAGACACTTTACAAATTGACCTTTTGAATGTTTACCTTGTTTTGTTTTCCAGACATTTGCTGAAACTGACATGCATGGGCGTATTAGTCCTATGTATTTAGAGAATAGGGTATGTGAGCCTTTGAGTGCTGTATGGGGGGAGTCATATGACGGCATATGCTCAGGTTCAAGGTTCAAACCAAAACAACAGTTTCTGTAGGCACAAACTGAAGAGTGTTCCGCTAACTAAAGGCAACATTTGTATTTACCAGGTTAGGAGCACCTCGTTGGCAATGTTTCACTCGCTGTATGGGTTCTTTAGCCAGAGGGAGGAGAACATTACCCAGTGCCTTCCCTGTTCTGAACCAGCCCCTCCAGCCAATACACCAGCATGTCTATGAAGCTAACCTCCGCAACAGCGCCAACTGCCATAACAAGTAGGATGTCTTATATATAGATATATTTCTGTTCTTTTCCAGCATTTCAATAAATTATTGATATTATATTGTTTCCTGATTAAACCTCTACTGCTATGGGGTGACGTTCACTACTGTGTCCTGAAACCAGTCACGGGAATGATTGGGAATTTTCTAACTTAATACAATCTCTTTTAATTTTAATGAAATATATCAGTATTTATCTATCCAATCAAATCATGAGGCTATCAACCCCCCGGTCCCACACACACACCTTTCATAGGTACATGGAGCTAAGAGAACAGGTGTTGAAAGGGGGTGGGGACAAAGCCATCGCCAGGCACACCCAGAGGAACAGAAAGCTACTGGTCAGGGATCGCCTTCGCCTCCTTTTAGATGACGAGGACTTCCTGGAGCTGTCACCGTTGGCCGGTTTGGGTCTCCCGTACGGGGACATCCCATCAGCTGGCTGCCTGACTGGTCAGAAATCTTCGTTGATGTGTGTCTGGAATCAGCGTTGTAGTTTGAAACCAACATTTAAAAAAAAATAAGGATAGTCGTTACGTCTCAGAGAGCATGTGGTAAACAGACCTTAGAGCACTACTACAGTAGCCATACATTGTTTTCTACCCTTTTTATTATAGTTGCATGCACTTTCACGCACAGTTGTGCTTTGACACTGAACTGTGACCTGGGGCAGACATTTAGGGTTCTAGGATGCAATGGGCCAGTAAATTATCGTCCTGTGTAGCTTGTAAAGAGGGTCCTGCGAAGATGACTAACCAGGCGCATTAACACAAGACACCTGTGTTGTGGGACAGGGGCTTTAACCACTTAGCAGAGAAGAACATTTTCACTGCTGACAAGCTAGGCAGACTTAACGATGGACAAAATAACATTCTATTCTACATAAGCTTCTAACTGTATATATTGTATGTATTGTATTTATTATATACTGTGTATAGTGTTGCAAAATAAAGTAAGTCGTATGCCCTTGGTTTGTTGTTGGGGTGTTTAGATGGTGGACATTAGATTTTTGTTCTGTTTTCTCATTTCTCAATTTTCTCAAAGCGTTTTCTCATTTAGCATTTTTTGGATTGACACATCTGTGTGTGTGTGTGTCAATTAGGCATAGGCAGGATCAACACTCTGTGGTGCGTGTTTATCGCCAATGATGCCACAGTCAAAGGTGGCACGGCATATCCAATCACAGTGAAGAAGCAGCTGCGGGCACAGGAAGTGGCAATTCAGAATCGTCTCCCCTGCGTTTATCTGGTTGATTCTGGGGGGGCCTTTCTACCTCTTCAGGTTAGCACACACACACGCACACCACCTTAAGTTGTTGGAAACAAACGATTTTAGGTTTTGACCAATAAAAACCTTTAAATAACTATTACTGATAACAACAGATTTTGATGAATATATCTGCAGTATATCGTAACGCTAACAATGTGTATTTTGGTTTCACATAATTGTCTAGTCAGAGATCTTTCCGGATAAAAACCAGGGAGGGCGAACTTTCTTCAATGAAGCTATTATGTCAGCCATGAAGATACCACAGGTGAATAAAGTCTGACTCAGCATGCTAAAATAGAGATATGGAGTTTGTTCACAGGAAGTGGTTTATATATTTTTGAATTTAGAATAATAAAAAATCATGCTTGTATCAGCACATTTCTTAAACACTCTTGTGCTAAAAGTGTGTCATTACATTATTATTACATTTAGACAGTACTCTTTTGGGCATTGTAGTGTATATATTCATAATATTTGAGCATAATTGGTGTTTTGCCTCTCAAATTGGCATGACATGTCTCAGCTAAGAGGAACTTGTAATTTCAGCGGAACTCACAATATTTGTGAATTTGAGGAACATGGTTGGATGAAACTTTGCAGGGGACCAACTGTCCCTGCATTCAGGATAGTGGAACGTTTGCTACAAGTTCAATGAATGCAAACAGCAGTGTCTTGACAGCAGGTTACAAAACAGGGAGGAGTTGTGCTGTCCATATAGGCTGTGGGTTGAACAACGCTCACATGGCTAACAACCACAAAGCCATCATTTTACTGCTTTAGATTGTTGTGTTTCAGCAGTACAGATGCACAAGATGATGGTGGAACTAGTTTGGCACTAGAGCCACTTCTGTCTGTGCATAGCGCACTGTTCCAAAAAGTATATGTCCGTAATGGCTGTGTCAACATATTTGATTTCAGAATTTCATGCATTTCATATAAGAATGAGACGACATACATTTAAGATGGAAAGATGTAATAAAAGCGACATTTGGCAATGGAACTAACATACATGGCAACAAAAGGATAATGGAAATGCCTTCTTCTTTTTTCCATCTTATGCATTTGTTTACATTTTTGAGCTGCAAATCTGTGAAAAATCTGAAAATCTGTGAAAAATAAAGATGATTATATTTTTATTAAATACAATTACACTTTTCATAGGCGTGTTTTATTAGATTAACTTCTGGTGTACTTGTCAATGTTGTGTGAGCTGCAGGTGTCTGTAGTGTGTGGCTCATGCACAGCGGGCGGAGCTTACGTCCCCACCATGGCAGAGGAGGCGGTGATGGTGCACCGAATAGGGACCATTTTCCTGGGTGGACCGCCCCTCGTCAAGGCTGCAACAGGAGAGGAGGTCTCACCGGAGGACCTGGGAGGAGCCAGGCTCCATGCCGAGTATGTGCACATACAAACAAAAACATACTTGGAGTGTGATGGTCAGCAAAACAAGCGCCCCTTAACCACTAAGGCATTTCAGACAAATTAGTGACTTTACTGGGGTTATAGCCGCTATTGTCAAACTGTTCTTCAACCAGGAAGTGTGACGGTTATCCTGTGATGTACTGAAATATGTAGCACAGGTTTTCTCGAGGAAAAGTAATAATTTCTAAAATTAATATTTCCAAAGATATATTACAGTTAATTTAATATTCAATTTAACATGAACACATTATGATTATAATTGGGCACGGTCTACTGTGGTGGTAATAATGTAAATAAAAGGACTCGTACAGTAACTAAGGTTGAAAGGCCCCCGTTTTAAGCCTTTTGCTAGCGGAGCAATTTGCCTGTTTCTGTTTTAGGGTGAGCGGCTGTGTGGACCATTTTGCTTGGGAAGAAAAGGAGGCGTATGAGCACACCAGAAACATTATCTCCACGCTCAACTACCAACTGCCTGAGGATGAGGAACAGGAGGAGACTAGCAAGAGAGGAGAAGAAGAGCCCCTGTATAGTTGTGTTGAGCTGCTGGGGTTGGCTCCACTAAATTACAACCACACACTGGATGTCAAAATGGTACAGAGCACGCACGCACGCACAAAGAGATGTAAATGCTACATAACTATATTACTGCAAATATTTTGATACTAGACTTAGTATATATACTTTAGGG
>JAODTR010048345.1:0-18566 GCA_025399935.1 Amblyopsis rosae
GGCATGCCTGTGTCAGCAGGAGTAGACACGCCCCCTAGCCACTACTAACCCTTCAGCAGTGCAGGATCCTCACAGAAAATAAATGCAACCTTGCAATAATGGGCTATATCTATTTTATTTATTTTATTATTATTATATTATAATTAGATTAATGGCTTAGTACCTATAGAGTAGCCTACACCCTTATTAGAAATAGGCTTCTAACCTACACTACACATTAGGCATATTATAAGGCAGTGTAATTAGCAACACTTTTCAGTGTTTCCACCAACCAACCTCCGCATTATAAAAAGTAACAGTTGTTGAAATAATTTATAGGCCTATACAAATGAGTGAGATGTAGCATTGCAATTTAACATAGGCTTTTCTTGTATGCAATTTTTAAATAACAGTTTATTATCTTACAAACAGGTTGAATGCATTGTGTCCAATATTAAATTAGGTTCTATCAAGATATTTTATTGGGCCAAAATGACAACGTATGCTTTGTACATCTCTTGTGTTGTTTATATATTAGCTTCCTTGGACTCGAAAACATCTAGAAAACGATGGGTCCTACATTTTAAGAAGAGCAAGGATTTTCCTAATGAATTCTCTCGACTTTTCTACCATCGGCTACTGCAATTATGGATAACAACAGGCTCTACTGGTTCACAAGTCTGTCCGTGAACATATGAGCTATTAATGCATTAATTAGGTTTGCTGACAGTGAAAATGACCACTGGCTGCACAGTGGCTGCCCACTGCTCCCTTGGGGATGGGTTAATTGGATAGGATCAGTTCCGCTACATGTATGTGACAGTAAAAGCACCTTTTATGCATGAGAATAACTTTACTTTGAAAATGAACGTGGCTTTTACTCTGCAACGTAACACTATACTAACACATGACGTAGACAAACCATGGATGCTTAGTCTACTCTAGCGAATAATTCAAGATAACTACAGCATAACATATAAATCAGCCAATAAGCCTTAATGTAACTGAAAGTTGATTTCTTATTATGTTATTGTGTTAGATTGTATTTATTCAATAATCTAACATAGGCTTATTCCCATGGGGGGAGGGTGGAGGGCATCTTTCCCATATGGTCATACCCCAAATGTCCTACTCTTACATTTTCACATATCACAATTTTTATTTTTTGTTCAAACTAATGCACTACCATCCTCCATGATTCTCGTATTAACAGTAAAATAAAGTATACATGTCCTCATAATATATATATATATATATATATATATATATATATATTGCATCAATATATTGCATCAATTTGCAAAACAAACACTATTTTTTTATTTCCTTCCACTATTAAAATTTAAAATGATATTAAGATGATTTTCTAACATTGGCATCACCGCCATTCTAGAAAATATCTTAAATAAAAATATGTTTCTTCCGGTGGTCAGGAGGAGAATCGGCGGGAGGGGCTAACCCCAGCTACCCTATTTTATTGTTTTCTGTTGTTGGTTTTATTTCAATTGGTTTTATTATTTTAGTTGAATTTGTCATAGTATTTAGATATTTTTCCTTTTTTTATCTACTTATCTATTTATGTACTACTACTACTGCTACTAAATTATTATTATTAGTAGTAGTAGTAGTAGTAGTTGTAGTAGTAGTAGTGGTGGTATGCAAAAATAACTTCAAATGTTATTTAAAAATACAAGATCACAGTCGACATATTGCTCAATACAGAAACTGATGTCCTTGCAATACATTCAATAGAGCTTCTTTTCACTCTTGTGTTTTGCATAATGTGTCATGAATCAGTGTCCCCTGAACACCACAACAAAAGTTGGCTTCATGCAAGAGCAGTCACTGCTTAGATCCATGTGGCAAAAGGATCTTTATTGGGGTCACATGACAGACCACCCAGTTGCTGGACCCATATTCATGACTATTTGACCCAGACCTTATGCTTTGCCATGGTGACAAATGAGGGACAAAATAGTCATAATTCTACCATAGACATATATGACCTGATGCACCCTTAATGAAAGAGGGTTTTCAATGAAAGGTCTTCAATAAAATGTGACCTTTGGCCTAATTCAGATTGACATATGAAGTATGAGTATGAAAAAAACATGACTGATCCAAAACGTCAATGCACACTAGATGACCTTTATAGGCTTCGTATATACTTACAATTAATCTCCCGGGTCAAATAGGAATTGCTGCATGCACACAACACCGTCTGCCTTTATGTTCATCAGTGCTCAATAGACTTCTGTTCTTGTGTTATAGTCAATACTACCTCTGTCCGGCAGAGGGCAGTATACTGAAGGCAATATTGAGCTATTGTAACGTTATTCATTTCGTGTGAGCAGTGACCACAAATTAAAGTGTTTATTAGCAAAGCACTGAAGGTCGATTTAAGGCTTCGGCTGCTGCTGATTGTCATGTTAAGTATTAGGTAAGGCAAGGTGATGTAATTTGTGGATGTAACCAGCACATCATCAGGGTTCACACTAGCAGTTTACTTTTGCTTTTGTATTTCAATGGCGACCGATTCCCATTCTCTCTTGACGACGCCTGATTCAAGCAATGACATTTGCTCGCACCACATTTCAAGTCCCTCATCACATTGTATTAGCTATATAACTAAGGCATTTGATTAAACACTTAAAATGGCATTAAATATGAATTAAATAGTGCCTTAAGTCATCGTTTGGTGGAACAGGTATTGGAATTTATTTAGATTTTTATGCCTACCAGTAATTTAATTTAATCAGTCAACAAATAAAAGCAAATTGGACAAAACCTCTCAAACGGAACTACTCAAACTACCCTGAAAATCTCAGTTTTAAGCCTTTAAAGAAGCTTAAAGAAACAGTGTGTGGTCTTTCTGAGCATTGGTGATATTGTTCACGCTTGACTTATCTAAGCTTTCCCCCTGCTCTGATACAAGGTTTTAAGAGATATTTGGGAAACAGCATGTTCATTGAAGATTAGTCTGGCCTAAAGCAGAGCCCATTCTGAGATATTGTGTAAACCCTCTCGCTTTTCTCTGCGACCCCGCTGACCGGTGCCCGCCTGGCAGCACTTCGCTGTGACCGTGCCCTTTTAGAAGCGAGCGATTGGCTCAGTAGGTCTTGGCAGGAGGCTAATTGGATAAGCTTTGAATTTTTACACTAGTGCAATGTTGGAATGTTACATCAGTGAACATCAGAGATGGGCAGATATAGTAAAATGTAATCTAATAAAACAAATAGCCTACCACGGCAGGTACAATATTGATACCTTACAGAAAATGGCAAACATATAGGCTATGTCTCATTGGTTATTTTGATAGGGTAGTACTGCTACAGCATTTAAAACAATGAAAAGCACCAGCTCTGTGTCACATGCAGGCTTTGGAAATTAAAAAGTCAGACTTGACTTAATAATGACTATATATCATATATAATCATGACTATATTTATTTTGGAAGAGGCTATTTGATTTTTAGATGATTATTTGAAGGTGTATATTGCTTTGAGAAAGAACATGACGCAGATATGTGTCAAACGTTTTGGTAGACATGGACCGACCTCGTCTATGCCGAATTTCCCATGATGCAGTGTGCAGCGGTGTGCCATTACAAAACCAAAACTTGACCTCAGTGGCCTAGCATTGCTCTCAGATTTACATTACCCAGCCATAACTGACAAAGCACAGATATGTTTATGTAGTAAAAGCCTTGTGCATGTTCAACACTGTACATCTACAACCATGATTGCTCTCTGTCTGGTATGTTCCTTGAAGAAAGATGGTCCTGGCTATATGTTTGTGTAACTCTTGCACTTAATCTCTAATTCTTTTAGTTAATTGTTACGTGTGTGTGTGTGTGTGTGTGTGTGTGTGTGTGTGTGTGTTTTATTGCATGCAGAAGAAGGCAACAAATAACACTTGTTAATGCAATGTTTTAAATTATGCTAGTTTTGAGGGAATATGGTTTTAAAATGTACCAATCTAAGCGTTGACCAAGGAATGCCCTCTGGTGGCACTGCAGAGACCAAGTCCTGTTAGCTGGCGGTGTCAGTTACATAACAGCTATTTCAACCACACGCTCATATTCTATACTCTCTGTTAGAAGTTGTGATTGTGTGGGTTTGTGGGTAAGAAATGCGTGTTGACATGTATGGCGTACACGCTACGCAGAATGCAGAGATCTATTATTGCTGTTCCAGCAGGAGCATAACGCTGTCACCAGTGAACACTGCCTAATGCAGAGCAGCATTGCAAAACAATGCAACAATCTAAGTTAATCATTTCCTTGGCATCGGCAAGGCCCACAGTGATGCCACAGCCACTAAATAGAACTCTAGCCCTCACGGAGAGAGAGGTGAAGACATGATTAGTGGTGTTTTTTATACTCTAGGCCTTATGAATGGAGACGTTGACAACTGTATAAGGCCGGGGAAACGGCTCATGGTGCGTTCAAACAAAACAACGCGTCTACATCCCGTAAGTCTCGCATTTACAGTGTTGACTATCAAAGCGTGTACATGTAGGTCAGCGTGAAATCCAGGCTATGTTGATATGTGATCGGCTAACCTGTGGACGATTACATGCTTTCTCCACACAGTCAACCTTACCGTTGTCAGTATTACATCATCTCCTCTTATTTCACAGAGAACAGATGACATAATAACATCAATTATGCCCCCCCACCCCCCTCTTAGATTTGTACGCATCTGAAAACAGCATGTTCTGGGAATAGAACTAAAACACAGATGAATTTATAAACAGACCATTAACTGACTTATTTTACCAAGACCCCAGTGGCACAGCCTTCACTGCCCCTGTCACTTATGTATGAGTATGGAAAGAAACGTTGCGCTCCGTGAAGCACGAGGCTCAGCCAGGTATCTACGCACTGTATAGGTTCTAGCATTCACAGTAAATTCTCCGTCTGCAGGAAGGCTTTCACCATGGCTGGACCTGGCCCGTGCCAACCAGTGAGTTAATGGTGGCCCCTGTATCCTGCAGGTGCTGCTTGTGCATTGGGAGAACTGGGAGCTGCTAACAGGGGCGGCTGCAGAAGACTGTTGGCGCATGTGTGAGGTAAGTGGTGGAGCTCCACAGCGCATGGCGAAGGCAAGAGCCAGCAGCTCTAGTGTGTAGTGCAGGGACACGCAATGCAATAAATTAAACTGTATTTTAAATGATTTTATTATAATGGTTTTTATTTATTTATTAAAATAAACTTTTTTTGTGTGTCAATATTTTTGTAAGT
This sequence comes from Amblyopsis rosae, assembly GCA_025399935.1. Lineage (NCBI taxonomy): Eukaryota > Metazoa > Chordata > Actinopteri > Percopsiformes > Amblyopsidae > Amblyopsis > Amblyopsis rosae. Next base: position 5,225 of record JAODTR010048345.1, read on the forward strand.
TATTTACATGTATTCAATTGAATGTAGGTATTACATTTAGGCCACTGAGTTAAGCAGGGCCAGCTCTGAAGATGTCAGGGAAAAGGTTTTGGCCTGGCCAGCAAGGAAAGAGGCTGTTAACAGGGCGCTGCAATAATATTTCCATTAATGGCTTCTTATTAAACTGCCTCTGTTTCCAAAGGAGAATATAGTGCTAGCTCACCGTGTTACACTGATTTCAGTTTAGCATTTCATTAAAATATATCACCTTGGGTTGATTTTAACACACAGCACTCTCTAACACATTACTCATATGCTCGCGCACTCTCCCTTTGAGTGGATCAAACATCTCCTGAGTGTATTTTACACTATCTGTGCACTGCAAAAGTATTCCATCCCAGGCGAGATTTGCTGTCGTTATTTTTAAACTCCAGAGGTTACATGGATCCATTAATCACCTGGCCTCACAGAGTCTAAACGCTCCGGTTCAGCTTGCTTGTCCTGATGTGGATTTATGTTTCTGTGGCTAGCTTTAGCAGCGAGCATTGGAGCAGTCGCTCTCTCCCCCTCTCTCTCCTCCTATCTCTCCCTCTCTCTCTTCCTCTCTCTCTCCTCCGGTCTCTCCAGCTCTCTCTCCCTCTACATCTCTTCCTGTCCCTCTTTCTCTCTCTCCCCCTATCTCTCTCTCTCTCTCTCTCTCTCTCTCTCTCTCTTCCTCACTCCATCTCTCTCTCACTCTCTCCTCCTGTCTCTCTTTCTCTCTCTCCCCTATCCCTCTCTCTTCCTCTCTCTCTCCATCTCTTCATTTTGTTTAATCTCTTCCCCCTCTTGTTTTCTTTCTTTCTCTCTCTCCCTTCCTCCATCTCTCTCTCTCTCTCTCTCTCTCTCTCTCTCTCTCCCCCTCTCACTGTGCACTTGTGTACATATTTAGAAAACGGCCTGGTGCCTTGCGCTGTCTGTTGTGATGCTGCCCTCTGACTGGTCATTGTGATACAGCAACACACACAAACACAAAGCAACACAGCACAATGCAATGCGACACAACCCCCAGGAGACTCACTGGGCTGCAGCCAGCCCACAGACACTATGCAGGGTTAAACCCTAAGGGAGGGCTGAGTGATTGTGGAGGTCTGAAGGTCTTTTTTTCTGTTTCGCATTCATCTTGTGAAACTATGTGCTTTCGACAACGTTTGGCAGAGCGGTAAATGGCAATAAAAGAGAATTGGAGTGTACGTGTCGCCCTTGCCAAGCCTTGGAAAAAAAAACGTCTCCCCTATATTGAGTGTCTGGCAGCAGAGCCGTGGCTGGTGATGTCATCTCCTGTCCCCACACTGTGTTGGTCTCACCTCCATTACATGTGTAAAGGTTCAACTGACCTGGATCTCTTCTGGCTTCTACCAGGAGACACATTTTCCCTTGTTTGGTGTCGGCTTGTGGCCTACACCTGTCAAGGAAAGGTTGAAACTGTACATAGGACCCGTTTCTGAACACAATTCTGTGATTCATTTTTGTAAACTCATCAACAAACTCCTTTCTCACTATGTCACATTGTTTATGTGTGATTCTGCAAGGTTGGCGACATTTTGACACATAACCTACTAGCCTATTTGATGAGAGCTACGGCATCAGTGTGTGACTGTTTGTGTGAATGGGTGAATATGAGGCAATCCTGTACTGCGCTTTGAGTGGCTTGTAAGAAATGTGCTATATAAATACCATCCATTTTCCATTTACAAATTTTCTGCTATATCTCCAGAGTAAGTATTGTAATGGCCGCTTAGCCAAAGTTTTAAGTCACTACAGGGACAGAACAGGACTAAATAAATTTAGCCTATCCGAAATAGAGTGCAAGCTGACCACTAAATGGATAGATTTCTTTGGGGATTTATCAGAAGAATTAACAGATCAACTTTAGTCCCATAGCACGACAAGGAAACTCACCAGAGGCTCTTCAACCTGCCCATTTGTGGTTTCCAGTAGCCATGCTTAATCTGCACTATGCCTGCCAGATGGAGTACCTGAACTCTGCACTGTCTCACAGAATGTACAGTGTCTCTAATTTCACACTAGAAAAGAAAGAGTCTGTTCCTTGGTTCTGAAGAAGCAGACCAGTCTGTAGCTCACAGCAGGGAGACCATTGGCAGACCTAATATAGAGCTATACGGAGATGTACATCCAACAGTCCTGACAGGGATTAATGCTTCGTGTGCCTGCAGTTTGAGTAAGATGTTGTACAACTAATTATGAATGAACACTGTGTATTATGTAAACATTTCAACATGAAATCCTTAAGCTAAAAGTACAGCATAATTAGAACAGATGAGGTCTATCCAAAATGGTTAAAGAAAGATTTGTCCTTTACCGTGTCTGAGTAATGTGTTCGTATGGAGGTGTATATTTCCTCTCACCGAATAGGAGTCTTCTTATTTCCTGTATGGACATTTCAAACTCTTCTCTACCCAAACATTTTCATTGGCCCCAGAGCTGGTGTTAGCCCCAAACATCTTCAGCCTGCCAGCTAGCGTGTTTCCTCAGCTGGTGGATAACCTCCAATGCCTCGCAAACCTCTCCTTCTGCCATCCATTTCCTCTTCCCAGTCTACCGCTCTCCGCCCTTTCAACACCTCAAGGAGCGGCCAACAATACTGACTGTGACACGCTGGCTTTATTGAACACTTTGAGGTCAAGTGAAATGAGCTTCAAGTTGGAATCCAAGAACCCCAACAGGTCTGAGCTGGTCAAAGTTGATCAAAAGCTGATTAAATATGAGCTTGATTTTGCAGAGGAAATTGTACTCTATTTGACGTTTGAATATTAGGGCGTACAGGTCTACTGCTGTCTACAGCAGGCTCACAACCTTCTATTTGTTTGAAGTGCTGAATTACGTTTGGTCTCTTTCTAACTATGAAGGAGGGCCAAGATCTCTACACCAGTTGTTTTCACCATATTGACCCATGTTCCCTTGCTATGACCCATGGTTCATAGCTCACTGGCTGTGAACCAAAGGGGTCGCAAGCTGTGAATCACCTCCATTCGCTGCATTTGTCAGCCACTGCCACAAACACTGACTAATAAATCATCAACATCATCATTCCAAATTCTTGGAAACCATCTCCCAACCTGCCCTGGGTGGTTGGGACTCCCACGTTGACACCACTGCTCCAGAACTTCTTCACTTTCAAAGACGCATCTCGATGATGAACCCTCTCTCACTTGGTCCAGGAGCAAGGATCAACGGCATGGCAGGGCTGTGACGAGAGAGTGAAAGACGAAAACAGCGGCATGAGTGCTGGACTTTGAAGTCTCCATAGGCCTTGCGAGGAGGGCCAACAGTCACCTGCCACAATGGCATGAGTAAGCGCTGAGCTATTCGTTCTGGTGCCTGTGTGGTTACGGGGAGGGCTGGCTCGGGCCACCGTGAGATCACATCAGCGTGGACGGGGCAGGGGTCCACCCAGGGGTGGAACTAATGGGCCCATGTGTTCTCAGACACTTCTAAGAGCCAGATGCTGGGAAGAGAAACGTTCCGCTGGGTTTTCCACACCACCTCCCCCAGAGAGACGAGAGGGGAACCTCTACACTCTCACGCGCAGGACGGACATGCACATCATCTTATATGGACACACACACACACACACACACACACACACACTGTACAAGCAGGAATGTGCACGTCCATCTCTCGTTGTGACACTCAAGCCGTCAGTTTGTTGAGTCTACATGGAAAGTGTTTCCAGCGATGTGGCACGCAAGGTGAAGTCGTCTAATAACTGGGACTCAGGGGCTCGTATCTATCCGTTCCATATGATCTGCCTGGCCCAGTAAAAGTCAAGTACAGGCTCCAGCCCTCGCGGTCCGCTGTGTTAGTGATGCAGCCCTGACCTCTCGGATCTGACGTCTTATTGGAAGTGGTTAATGATTACCATCTTTCAGAGGGATTCAGCTGTCGGGCCACTAATCCTCTGCCATTCCCCTGCAAAGAAAACCTTGTAGACATCATTCTTATGGCAAGGCATTTACGGGTTGAAGTCTAAACAGAGTGGTAAGTTTTTGTCAGGCTCATCTGTTGAAATGAAGGAGGCCTTCTTTGAAAACATATCTGTTACAACCGGTACAGCAACAGTGCGTGCAGATAAACTGCAGGATATTGGATCAAGACAAAACAAATTGGAGGCTAAAGCAACTCATTCTATTGCAAGCCATTGTTTTGTCTCTGTTGTGGGTGCTATATTTGTCCTCATGAATAAAAAAGGAACTGTTTGGTTCTTGATAGCTAGGCTTTCCTTTTACTGGAGTCAGACTTATGAGAAAAATAGTGTTAATAGCCACCTTGTTAAACCCAACCAAAAAAGACCAACACTCAATTAGGATTAATGTTGTCACACGCTTCCTCTATAAAATATAAATAATGTGGTTTATTAACAGAAACATCTTGTGACTAGCCGGCCAATGAAAGTCTTTGGTCTTTTTACATTTAGGCCTCTCATAAGCACTGTGATCTCAGGCAGTCTGAGAATACGATGTGAGCGCATGGTACTTTGAAGGGGTGTGTGTGTGGCTGACACCAGTGCTGTTACTGGAAGGGGAAGGCCAAGAGAAGTGAACAGATAATGTGACGCCACCCTCTGGAGAACATCCTAGAGCACAGTCAGGATCAAAGCGGAGAAACACACACCCTCTGTAAACCGTGGAGAGCAATGGGAGTTGGAGGCCGTCTCAAGAGTCTTACAGAGGCTCTGATTGGCCAATAAAGTCTGGCTAGTGGATGTAGATTTGTTTTGCTGTACAAGGGGAAAAGTGATTAGAGATTTAATCAAATATTACATTTTTGTTTTGTTATTATGAGAGGATTAAACATTCCACCCTAAAAATATTCAATTGCCATATGAACTTAATACACATTACAGAATCAAAATACCAGTGTGAATATGTCTGCAAGCATTTTTTCCTGTCAGCTGCAGAACATAACTCACTGTTATCCAAAACATAGGTTGTGTTATTTACAATGCATACATACAGTATATTGCAGTGTTCCCCTGTTTGGGAATCATTAATATGATGATTTGTTCATTTCATTCATTTGAATTGTTTTATCAAATATTGTATAATCGGCAGGATGGCTCAGACGTCTAGACACTGCTTAATAAGATGCTGAAAGATTCACTTTTCCTTCTGTGAGATTAAAAGACACACATATCCACTGATATGCGCTGGCACATCTTGATTAATGGGATCGTGCCATTAGTGTTTTTCAATTCATCAGGCCTGTTCCTGAACCACATCATATAAATTCAAATGTTCTAAATGTTGTTTTCCCTTGAACAAAACAAATTTGGAACCTGTTGATGCATAAGCATGATTACTGTGCGTGTGTGTGTGTCTGTGTGTGTATGCACGTGCGCGTGAGCATGCATTCAACAGCTTGTGTCTCTCTCATAATGGCCCTTAACTGTGGTGTCACGGTATCTCTGGGGTGACAAGCACATCCCAGTTCCCATGCCGGGTTATCACATTCTGCCTTTCCGTTCAGCATGGAATAAAGCAGCTGTCTCAAACCTGACGTGGGTGATTTTTAAATCACTGGGCCGCCTTCCTGTCCAGTGTGCAGATGAGCACAGCGTTGTACCAAGGACCGGGCGGTTTGTCTGGCTCCCGCAGCACGGAGAGCCATCGCCACTCTTTACTGTGTGACAGGAGGAATGCGGCTACTGTTGTTTAAAGATGGAGGGTTCCCTAAACGTACATTAAACAGTTTCCACAGTCAGCCTACAATAACATTTCAACAGGAAAGAAAAAACCTTCACAATCCATATTTTCAAACCAATAAGATAGTATTTCCAAATCAGTGACCTCTAGATACTGGCCCTTAACTGTAATACTGAGACAGAATATTAATTCAAAAAATTCTCTTTTAAAATAATTAACTATTTATTTAAGTTATTATTATATAATAATTGTTTGCATATTTAGAGCCTGAATACACAGATACTAAAACATTAAGGTGATAGCTAGAACCCTTGATTGTAGATGATAGCATTCTTATAGTACTATGCATGTGTATATGCGTCCATCTATACTGTAAATATATAGTAGAGTATATATAATATATATAATTTCATCAGTGTACAACATATTTATATTTTTTAACACAATGAATGCTTTATTTTTTACCTCCAAATGTTTCACAAAACATGTTCTCCCAGAAGAAGCTCCACTTCACATTGCAAAAGAAATATTCTCCCATTAACAGAACCACGGCTGTGTAGAAACACTAGACCTAGCGGACAGCGAGTGTAGACATTTGCTGAATTTGAAAGAAGCTTACAGTCCACCTTTAACTGCTTAAAAACAAGAGGAAAGCACAAGGTCAATATGTGGAGGCAAATCTGTTTTGCACGGTGGGCTCTGTGACAGCATAGTGCGTCGGGGCATCTGCTAATGGATTTCTGCATAGCTGGAGCATCGCTGGAGGATCGCTGGAGGTGGCTATCTGACCCCGAGGCTTCCTCCAGTGACCCTGGTGTGATTGCCCTGGACCTGTTTGATCTGGCCTGGATGCCGGGCCTTTGATGGCCATCTCACTTTGATGCCAATGCAGGATTGAATTGGAAGGCCACCTTCTGTGAAACCCATCGGAACACATGGAACACACACACACGTTGCTCGCCATCAATGCATCAGCGCTGATATCTAAACAGGAGGTGCCCTTTCCATCACTCGTCTTTGATCCTGACCACTGACATTCATCATCACGCTGACATTCTACGTCTGCTATATTGAATGCATTGTGAGAAAGGATCACAGCTCCAGCCCCCAAAAAGTGCAGGAATCCCCCATTTTTCACTGACCGCTCTGTATTTTTCGGTGTCTCCTCACTCAAGAATGAAATGTATTGATTACTTAGTGTTTCCCTTAGTTACAGGCCTGTCCCTGGCCTCTCACAGTTTTAAATGCTGAGTTTCCACTATTGGCCATCACTGGTTTTTACAGAACAGATATGTTTCCATTCTTTTTGATGTCATCCTGTATTAATCCGGCAAGAGTGGAACCTGATTTATGGGGAACTGAGGAACACTTTCAAGTATGGTTTTGTAGGAAAGCACAACATGCAGACTAATGGCAAAAGCAGAGAGCCATAGCATCTCAAATACAGTTTAGTTTATAGTGTGTAGACATATAGTCTAAAATCTGTAAATGAAGTCCACTGAATATAACAAATTATCATTATAAAAGGTTCATAGTTGTGTGTTAAAAAATATTTATCACATTCTACATTCAGCGTTGTGATTAAAATACTCATAGTTTTATATCAAACTGACTATACTTTTTGATGTGCAAATTTTAAAATGGGGGACCTTTTGGAGGCCATTACAGGATCGTTACCAGATGTAGCCTAGCCTTTTACATGTGACTTCACCTAGACTAGAAAGTAAAGCAGGACATTTTGGAGTTATTGGTCTACCTCGCCAGAGTGAATAACTCTCCTTACACTAAATCTCACCCTACGTTTTTGTTTAATCACATCTCACTCACATCTGACCCAGAACTGCCTGGTGGATTCTCAAAGCTCCTTGGATGGGGCAAAAAAGAGAAGGGGGGGTGTGTGATAGAAAAAGTGATTGTGAAATGTGGGAGCAAGGACTATTTTGGCAGGGCTTGTCTTGTTTGCTCAGTAAACTACCAAGGCCTGTGTTTTTGCTGAAGGAAATGCCTGCATTGTTTGGCCTGGAGACCGTGGTTACGGGCCAGCCCGGGACCCAGCCAGGCAGGTTGCGAGAAACAACAAGATGAAGGTCAGCTAATATAGAAGTTAATTCCACTTCCTTGTCCCCATGACACCCAGGCAGGGTTTATTTGAAGATCCCAGAGCCTGAAGTCACTTTGCACTTTGTTCAGAGCAGGAGTAGTTTCTGTATGGGCCAACACTGGATGGATATTAATGTATTCTGAAAAAAGGGATGGTGGTTGGCAGGGGGGAGGGTATCTACCCAAGGAGTTGGGGAAAGTTCTAGATATTTGCAGGTTTGACTTGTCCTTTGAAAGTTTTTGTTAAAAATATACTTTTATTTTTCTTGCTACCATGAGAATATTGCAGCCAAAAGTGAATATATTAGGATTTACCAAATATGCATATTGCTTAATTTTAAAACTTGGCAGAACCCACGGCATGAGATATTCTTGATCGGTAATACTGTAAATGTATTGATTTAGAAAAAAAGTTTACCTCTTTATTTTCGGGAGTCATGGAACACATTAGTTTAGCAGAAAACCAATGTGCTATTACAGTAGAGACTTGTAATCCAAGGTCTTATATTCTGTTGATTTCATTTATGCTTCAGAAGGCCAATTTCATGATCAGAAAATAAAACTGATAATATATAAAAGGTTATCTCATGATGCAGAATCAACAGATTTAGATTATCCGGTGTCCTCTCGGGGCTTTTGAAAAGCCTGGAAGGTGAGAACAGGGTGCTACTGTGTGAAACTGAAGGACTCCATTGACCGCCAATGAGATCCCTCCACTCATAGTTGAGAGCCGGCTGCATGTGTGAATAGCCATTAAATAGAGCTTGTTTATGAGTTGATTGTCTTGGCAATTGTTTAACTCAGACAATGAAAATGCAGGAGATAAAGCAAGTGGGGTGATAGTTAGAGATGGGTGAAAAATATTGTACACAACAGCTGAAAGCCAAGTGGCTTGATTCTGCATGGGAATGCTAATTAGGAAAAATGAGGCGCGAACCCCGCATGTGTGCACTCGGGCAGGAATTTAGGCCTCTCGAGTGGGGCTTCTCCAGGATGCATAAGAACGGCCTTTGTGTCTCCAATCTAGTAAGCCAGGAATACAGCTTTTGAACCATATGCGTTGAAAGAGAGAGTGAATTGAGTGTGTGAAGGGCTGGGGGTGGGACGGTTTTGAGGGTGTTAGTGTCAAATGCTGAGGGGGTAACACATTCTGTGGTGTGTGTGCGTGTTGGGGAGATTGTGTGTGTGAAAGAGATTTTGTGATGCACGTGATTGTGTGTGTGTGTGTGAGTGTGTGTTTTGGCATATGCGTATGCGTAATTTTGCAATGTGTGTGCGTGCTTGTGCATCTGCGTGTGTGTAGGTTGTGGTCACATAGTGGGTGTGTATCAAGTACTTCTTTAAACCCTCCCTCGATTTAGACTCCATTAAGGTGCTTCATTCATTGTTTCATGGAGCCCCATTCTCCCATACTTAAGCTGCACTGTGAATGAGGTCTGGGAAACGAAAGAGTGGACATGTAGGGACGGGCCACCGGCCCACAAAATGGAGGCTGGTAAAAGCGCACACACTGTGGCGTATAAATGACATTGTTCCCCAACTGGTGACAGGTGAAAAGAATTTATCCGGTTAAAGAAGGTGTGTTTTTAAGCACCTTACACTAAAACCAACGGTCTCCTTGAGGAATAAATCGAGACAAATCTTTCAGTTTATTTTTGGCATCTATAGTTGATTCAATATGTTCTGCCATTTTCCATGAATACTGCCATGATTGCATGGAGGCAAATTTATTTTGCTCTCAAAGTTTACGTTAACATTAGCCTGTCCACAACGGTTCCAAAGTAAACAAGGCTTGAAACTGACTTTAGTCAGCTGAGGAAACAGAGTTATATTGTTGTGTTGTTTAGTTGTGTGCTTAGGAGGGAACAAAACGGCATCTGCGATGCAGCTCGAGTTTCACAGAGGGTTAAAAAGCAGCGGTGGAGGGGCCAAGTAGGATTCTAGAAAACAAAAGACCATGATTGCATATTGTTTTCCTGCAGGAGAAAACTGTACATCAAGTCTCTCTTTCACACAGTCACTTTCGTTGACACACACGGTCAGCGTGTGAATAAAGGATCTCTTCACTGCTTTGGGATTAAAATGAATAAAAGTGCCCCTAGATGTCCTCGGCTATCGGGCAACAGCAAATTAGCTGGTGATCTGGGTATAGCGCCTTCCTTCCACACGACTAATCCACTTAAGTATCACAGACCTCTCAGATCTTTGCTTAAATTCAATTTCGTATACCTCTGTAATTGGTTTATGCATTACCTATGTAATAATGCACTGCAATAGTGCACTGATTGTCACAAAAAACTGGTTTAAACACATTTATAATGAATTATTGATTTGTACTGTTCAAATTCATGCTGGCACATTCGTTTGTTGCTGCATAATCTGACTTCCTCTCTTGATACTTCCTAAACTCTAATGGTCTTGAGGACCTGTTAATGGGATTAGCCTTCTTGTTTTACCATCTCTCCATGTCTTACCATAGGTAAGGTATATTCCATAGGTATTCTAAGTATGTTTGACTTTAAAAAGACGTGCATGCAGACAGTATTAATGTTAGGAACAGCATTTTACAAAGAGGGTGGACGTTGGTAATGCTACATTTGCAGTATACAGTACTGTATACTTCTATGCTCGAACATGTTGTCAAATAGTCTAACTTTTTCTGGTCAGCACTGGCTTGCTGCTGTGGGCCTCTTGGGTCTACACTCTTCAGAGCACTGATGTCTCCATGGGATTATAAATCATGAAGGTTAAGCACATGGAAATCACATGATCTAATGTAATGTCCTTTCAACATTGGAGACACCCACAGTGGCCTCATAATACTTGATGTTTACCTTTTTAAGATGAACCAACGGTAAGGAACAATAAGGAACGAGCTATAAATTCAAACCATCCAAGTGTTTTCATGGTCAGACTCTGTTAAAAGAATCAGGACTTTTCCAGTAGTCGTGAAACAGCCAATGAGAGGATGGACATATGCCATGGGGAGTTATGCCACTTCACTCAGCCCCTTACTGTTTCCCTTTCCTAGCAGCTGTTACAGCACACAGTCACAGGGCATGAGGCCACCCTGTAGCCCAACCCAGGCCAGCATCAGCCTCTCCCATTGTCAGCACTGGCCAGTTGCACAGATTCCTTTTCAGAGGGGAACCACCCCAGCATGCAGGGAGACAACGTCAGATTCATGGCTGAGGCCTGATGTGCATGGAATGTTCCATGGTTTCTATGGTTGCACCGTGGAATCTTACATGCGTTCCACAGGGCACAGAATATTCCACGGCCTCTCATCTGGCCTGAATGCTGCTTCATTGCATGCGATGAAGTTTAACCGGTGTTGTTACCTCTCCAGCGTGTTTTGGCATGAGGATATGTGTGTTGTGTGTTGTTCCAGTCTGTTCTCCTGCCGGGATAGAAGATCGTACACGCCCAGATCTCTGTTCCACTCTTCCCATCACACCCAAATCACATGAAGTGTTGTGAGATAGATCATATCGCACAGCTCGCTTATGTTTAGCGATAATGTCCTGCAACGAGCTAGTCTGAAACAGATATATTAATCTTCTACTATATATCTCTACAGTATCATCTATCGCTACAAAAAAGCATTCTCTTTCTTGCTCTGTCAAATCAGCTTTTAGAAAATGTTGTATATATGTTAGCTATATGTTAGCCTTAATCACATGCTGCATTGCTGCTCTCATTATTCTAACAGAATGGTGTATGACCTATTCAGGTATTGGATGATTCTAAGTCGCTGTGAATAAAAGCATCTGATAAATTCTGTAAATGTTAATGTTGTCTCTCACCTTCAGCAGACTCGCCAGCCATACCGTTTGCTATGGCTGGAGTAGGCCTACCTTGTTGTGCAAACTCACACACACACCGGGTGTTTTCGCAGGGTTCATGCACACTGTATTATGTGTCTACTACAAAGTGACCTCATCCCCTTGCTTCTCTGCTCCATCTGGATGGCTTGGTAAAAGCTGGTTTTTATGACCAGTCTTTTCTGCGGGCTGTACCTTTATTTGTAACAATGGAGAATGTGGTTTAGGATGACCTCAGTCGCTCTCTGATTGGTCATTGCCCTGGAATGTTTATTCTACGGTAATTGTAATTTTTAATATAACCTACAGCCGTGCCGGAATATCATGTCAACACATGCGCACAAGCAGGAAGACTAGGCTGAAATGTGCCCATCTGTGGAGCATGGAACCAACTTGTTTTGGACTGATGCCAACAATCTTCACCATTGGCAATACAAGAATTACATATCTACTCTCCGACTCCGGCTTTTCAAATGTTAATCTCACTATCAGTTTACAGAGCTAAAACAACTGATAACTAAGGCTAGGTTATTTACACTGCCCGTGTGTTATTATATAGTTCTATGGTTGTATGCTGTCTAATAAATGTTTTTTCCAATATTTTTTTTATTTTTATGAATGTAACTTATTTGTCATAGGGTTCTTCTGGTGAGTGTCCTTGTCCAGCAAAAAAACTAAAACTACATACACACATTTGAGGAGCAGGTTGTTTTACATTATTGTGACTTTTTTAAATGTGACATCTGCCAGGACAAATCAGCTGACCAAATTCAAATCTCTCCTTCTGTATTGCCAGTGTCACATGAATACAGTTAAGACAGCTGCCTGGTAGCTGCCCAACACAACACAACCACCATAATCTCCTGCTGTGGTAGTGGCAGCCTTCTAGAGGGGTTGAGGAGCTTCAGTGGAGCAATAGAGAGCCGAAGTCACTTATGGGACATAAGTTTGAAACAAATATGCATGGAATAACATTCTTTTTAGATTGCTTTGTGACACAAAGTACACATATTCTGTTTTACTATTTAAAAGAAAATTCTTCGAGTCAAGAAAGTCTCAGTTTGTCATGCATTTGTTTAAGTACAAGACTGTGAAAATGTGTAATTAGTAAGACTACAAACCCTGTGTCCCGTAAGTGTGATGACGTTTTCGCGCCACAATCAACAAGCCAAAGAGAGCATTGTTTTGGTGACGTGTGATGTGCGAGACGAAAGCTGCGGTTCACTGAGCGGTTACAAACCAAACTAAAGATTACTTTATAGTTTCACAACAAACTGCAACATTCTTGACTTGATCAATTATCTTTTAAATAGACAAACATCATATGTGTACTTCGTGTCACAATTCAAACGAGATCTAAAAATAATTGTATTCTTGCCATAACGCGGAAGTGACTTCGACTCTCTATTGGATGTTAGTTTTCCTGTTTAAGGGAGGACATGAGATCTAATAAGAGCTATTAAGGGACTATTGGTATCAAATATGTCATAATGGCTTGACTGCCTTGATGGCTAATAAAGACTTACGACTTGCTGTTGAAGGACCGTATCATTTTACTGAGGGGCATTAAAGTGATATTCTTTTTTATAAAAACCTCTGAGCTTTTCCATATCCATATGCTGTTAGCACATGTCGTATGTCCTGTTGTTTATTAAGCACAAGATCACGGGTACAAGCGGCCGAAATGGGTTTCCTCAGGAGGGTGGCTGGCGTCTCCCTTAGAGATAGGGTGAG
>JAODTR010048356.1:0-18565 GCA_025399935.1 Amblyopsis rosae
CCCCCCCCCCCCCCCCCCCCCCCCCCCCCCCCCCCCCCTGCGGGAATGCAGCCCAAATCCTCGAGGGGGACCCCACGCAAGCTCCTCCCTAGCCACCCACCCAGTCCCCAGATGATCCCCCTCTCTTATATAACATTGTCACATAAAGAGAGGGAGAGTTATTTCAGACACACGCACAGGCGCGCGCACACACACACGCACACACACACACACACACACACACACACACACACACACACGGTGCTGGTGATACACAGGATGGCAGATGCTGGCTGATGTCCCGAGCAGGATTATATCACTTCCTTGGTGCTGCACTCTCCAATACTGGGAAATCTAGCGGATCCTCTATTGTGCCAAAAATGTAGGCTATTGCGCTTCCTGCCAAGGATACTGCAGCATCCAACCTGGGATTGTCTTTGTAGACGATATTAATCCCACCGCAGCTCACATTTGACAACAATAGAATAGTATTTATTATTTTATTTTTTTTTTTTTTTTACAAATACACTGTATCTTCTGGGAAGAGTTTGTGCTGAATCTGCACCTTTGGTCTTCTGCATTTGTATAGGTGGCACCTGGGAGTTGGGAAGAAAAATCACCTCTTTCTCCACTACAGTTAGCCTAGCATATACAATATTGTAGTCTATCTTTTGTTTATATTGGATTCAAAAATGTAATTGATATTAAATTATATTGTAGTTTATAAGATGAATCACTTATAACCAATAGCATAGACAAGTATGTTATTTCTTTTTAGAAACAATTTAAGCCAGGGGAAACACATCAGTCCATTCATGTTTATTGTTAGACTGCCTACCTTCTATGAACTTGCACATAAGTATTGTATTGTGTATGAATGTATGTGATGCACAGGCCTGAAGCCCAAGACACATTTCCCTACCTTACCTAACCTTCTAAACTTACCTTACCTTCTGTAGTGGAAACAAAGGGTTAATATATTCCAGATCATTTATACTCATACGCTTTGACAAAGCATAATATCAATTTCATTTCTTTTTTTTTCTCTCTTGCTCATTGTTTGGACACATTGATAATAAACGTGTAGATCTGTTGTGAATCGTAACAGCCATATAATTAGCTGTAGGGGAAATAGCTCATATTCCATGTAATGTAAAAATGATGGTTAGACATTAGCGCTGTAAAAACTCAAGGGTCTCTAATAAAAGCATCCCAGAGAGCTGTCTGGGAGCAGTGACAGGAGGCGTGACCTCACACTGTGACCTCTGACCTGCAGTGTATGCACAATGGAAGCCAATGAAACACCAGGGACACAGTAAAGTAGTGGAAACCTAAAAAGGTCAATGACTTTGGGAGTGAGAGAGAGAAAAAAAGGGGAAGATTAAAAGGTGTGAAGGAAGAGGTAGGAAGAGAACAGACTGGAAACAGGAGGAAACATGATTTATTGTAGGAAAAAAGACAGATGGCTGGAGTTTTGTGTAAACAGAAAAACAGATATACAGTACGCACATGTATACAAGGAGCAGATCTACCCACACACACACTCAAGGTACCCATTGTTTTGACCAAGGCGTTGTTGAGCTCTCCCAAGTAATTATGAAATGTAATTACAATCCCTCTGGGAGCGGATATGGAAATGAGCTCCCGTGTTTCTGTGTCGCTAGGTGGCATGCTGAGGTGCCGTCAAGACATACGCAGGAAGTACTCTGACAGCGAGTGCTGACGCCAATCACATGACCCCCGGTGACATGCCACCTGTGACAGCGATGACAAGGTCGCTCCCACACCTAGCTCGTATGGCCTCCGGTGTCTGCTCTGACATTCACAAATAAGCTGCTGCATTCATTTGTCTGTCTGCATTCTTTGCGCCGCACCGCGCGAGTATCGATATAATACCTTTGTTGTCTGCAGCACGACGACGACACATGCTTTATGGACTGGGGGAATGCGTGTGATATTTGAACCGCAGGGCAATACAGTTCAGCATCCATTGCCTTTTAAAGGCACACTCCCCAAACCTGTTGTGGTGCCCCCAGAAGCACCTGTTTCTGCCCCAGCTCACGGTTTATATTGTGAGACACAACTGGCCATGAGGGTGGTGACCACGTGGGAACAAACCAAAGCTTGTTTGAAAAAGTATGTTTCAGCCTCAAGGGCAAGAAGCATTCAAAATAGAAATGACATTGGAATACATATCACCTATAATTCAGCCTATATTGCGTGATTGATAGGGATCCTGATTCTGTGCAATCCACAGGGGTCCGAAATGGTAAACATCCAGACCGAAGCATAGTCAACAGGCCGTTAATCCCGACACACACACATGCAGATGTGCGATGTTACAGATACACAATGGAACGGAGTTGCGGGGTCAGATGCCAGGGCAGGCATAACACTATATGACATCAAAGCCTTTATGGCTGTAAACTCCGGGGGGCCGAATAACACCCTTAGATTAGTGCTGTTAAAATCTGGCTGCTAGCTACTGCCCTGGGACCCAGACGTCATAAACCGAGGGCTGCTCTTGAGCTTGAGCCCTGGGTTGGAGGTGATTGTGTGTGTCTCGTCTGAATGGCCTCAGATCGCAGGGCGAGACGTCAAAAACAATGGTCATAACCCCTTGACACTTAAAACATATATAATTCCAATGTATTATTATGTATTTACAGTGTATTACTGTGTGGCTTGTTTACAGTGGGGCTTGTCCCTTGCCACCACCCCACCATCTTTGCAGAAGCGTCTGTTTCCGTATCTGACCTGTCTGGCTTAGGTCTCTTCCATGTTATCGACAGGTGTGGGCCTAACAGAGGACCACCCTACAGAAGAACACGCACACGTGCTCGTAGTCGCACAAAAGGAACTTGAGAATAAAGTGGAGGGCGAAGCGCGAGCCTGCTGAATGAGGCCCGCTTCAGATAAAAGAGGCCCTCTATGACATCACGGGGCCCGTGAGCCTGCGCTGGCAGCAGCGGGCAGTGCGAGCGCCAACAGGGCAGATGCGGAGGCCCGGACATCTGATACGGAGGGAGGGCACGCATGAAAGAGGGCCGGGGGAGGGAAGGACAAACACAGGAGTTGAGAAGTTACGGTGAATATGAGCGAGGGAGGCTCTGCAATAAGGGACCGGTGAAAAGCAGTGTCTTGCTTTGTGTGCATGCGTGTGTTGGGTTTCCGCACAAATTTTTACTGTTGGCTATATTCCTTTCTCTCTCTCTCTCTCTCTCTCTCTCTCTCTCTCTCTCTCTCTCTCTCTCTCTCTCTCCACGCACACCGTAAACACAACTAGATCAGCGTTGGCATTATCCCGCCCATAAACGTGAGTTAGTCGTGGCCGGCTTCGACTTGAGCTATGTGGTTCTAATCATGTTACTGTCAGCAATAAGGTGTCGTCATTGGCATGGTCGCAGGTGACACGCATGTTAGACACAGCCCCCACCCCCCCCAACACACACACACACACCCTACCCCTGATACTGCACCGCTAGCAGTCTGCGCTGGAGTGAAGCAACTGAATGCTAGAGATTATAATTTTTTGCTTCGGGGTGGTATTTTTTTCTTCTTCATGTTTTTCAGTGACTGTTGAGTTGTTGATGATGGTACTTTATTTAGCCTATATTTCCTGTTATTAGTATTATGGTCACTGTGAAATACGATTTTTCTTGTTTACGATCATCTTAAGGTGGCATTAAATTAACTTCCAAATGTATACAGACCTACACAGCTGTGAGTTGTGGGTTTTAGCATATAGGTGAGATAACCGGCAAAACGTCAATTATAGTCCCTGAAAGGCCTGTTAATAAAATCAGCCAGCAACCATTTATGCAATTGAGCAAGGCGCATAATACCCAATTTCAGGCAAATCTGCTCAGGCAAAACTGTGACTCACTGCGGTTGAAAGGGTTACTCTAGAAAATGAATAAAGCGCTCTGTTTGATTTGGTAGCATACGTATCAGTAATGTGCCATTACCTGTACAAATGGAAGGCAGAGTCTGGGTGTTCAACAAACCCCACCCGTCTAAGCTTTTTAACAAAACATACTTTCATCCTATGTAAGGATCATAGGATTGTGATAGGCTGAAATTAGGATGCCAAAGAGGGATTATGGTGCAGCTAAAATCAAGACCAGACAGTTTGCAATCTTTAATCACAAATAATTTTTTGTTACGTTTGGGGAAAGGCCCTGCGTTGTCATAGCAGCGATGAGAGAGCTATGTGTTTGCTGCTTCCTAAGTGAAGTGGAACACGTCAGTTAAACTCTATCAGATGGTTTAAGTGTTTTCTAATGCTCTGCAATGCGGGCTTCATCTGCTCTCTGCCCCACATGCAAAGTTGCTTGGGCGTAACGCTAGTGGTTGCGCGCACACACACACACACGCACACACACACACACACACACATTGGTGTTGATAATGGCGCCTCATCCCACGCACGTCTTTGATGGTCTGTGCTATGCACGCCCTGTGCGGGATCCTCAGAAGAAGGAGTCGTCGAGGATGAGACTTTTTCTCCATGTCACAAAGGATAGAGGAGCTACTGGGGCCCTATGCTATCCAGAAGCCATGGATGAATCATCGCTGCATCGCAGCATGCACATCCATCATTGTTACCAGAAGACAAATAGAGGTACTCGCTATCCGGGGAAGTTAGCTGTGTTGCTAGCGGATGTCGAGCACATTATAGACTCCCATACAGTCGCCATGTGTGCTTCCAGGTCTGGCTTTTTTCGGTCTTCCCCACCCCCACCCCAGTCCCGCTCTTAATGACATCACGCAGCCGTATGAATTTGAGTGACAGGCGATCTGTTTGTTTTCCTCTTAAATCAGGGAAGCCCATTTCCTGTGCTCCCTTTGTTTTAGACCGTAGCACACACAAAAAGAAGAGAGAGAGACCTCACTTTAAACATTCTGTTTACGTTGTGAGCGCTTTGAGGGGAAAGCACAAAGCCGCCACACAGTGGGCGGATTATAAACTTGGACCGAGTTTCAAACAGACAGGGTATATAAACACAGAATTCCCCCTGCTCTCAATCGCGGGTCCCAGCCTGCTAGCATACAAGTCTGTTAGCACTGCGGATCAAACACAACACAGTCTCCCAAGCAACGCCATACCCGCGTTTAGCGCCTGTGCGCGCGCTGGACGCAAATAGGATTTGCGTTAGCTTAACTTGTTCTTACATTAGTGTGTATTAGAGCGGGCCGAGTTCTCTGCCACAACACTGTCTGTGGCGTAATAGCATTCTCAACAGCGCAGAGAAGGGCCCATATCACCGGGACACATTGCAAGGGCGGCACGCAAGGAGGGAATAGCTTGGGGGGGGTTGATGCAAAGGGGTGGTGGTGGGGGAGGGGCGGGGGTCTCCGTGTTCTGTCGGAGGACTACAAGTGCATGAATACCCATTATGTGCCAGCTGTTGAGAATGAGGCGTAATTGCAACGTTGGCTAGGCTCCACGTGCGGCCTTGGGTTTTGTGGCTTCCACCCACCCACCCACCCCGTGCGCCCTGCCAAGCCCTCCCCAGCTTACATGACTCCCTGATCCCACCAGCCTCCACCCAGACCAAGCCTAACACCCCCCCCACCCCATGCCTCCATGCACCCAGTCACATTAGGCTGCATGAAGTCTCCATCCGCCACCCCTAACCACCGGCCCTCCTCTCCGCATTCCTCTGGAGGTGGGGGTGGTTACATCTAATCCAATAGTAAGACACTCAGCTGTCCAGAGAAGAAGGAGATTTAAACTGGTAAATTCTATATTTCCTTTTGCTTTTATTTTTAAAAATTTTTAAACCCCTCCCCCATCCCTATCTTCTCACCCGAACTGGAGGCAAGATGACACTTTGGGCCCCCTTGGCCAGTTGCCTTTGTCTTTCTTCATGCTTGATTCATCCGTTCTCTCTCTCTCTCCCTCCCTCATTCTCTGTGTAGGCTTGCCGCTGTGTTAGGTCCATGAGCAGAGACATGGAAGGCCACAAGGCTGGGTTGAGAGCACACACATGCATACGGGCGTATATGCTGTCAACACACAGACGTAAGCAATTTTTGCATTTGCACTGCCAATGCTTTGCCTCTCATGCACTCCTGCAACAGATCAAACACTTGAGAATTCATTGTATTCATTTAAAGCAGTGGTTCTCGAACTCCGGTACAGAGTGAAAATATTTCTGAATTTTGAAATATTTGTATTATTCATCTTTATCTCTCTACAGCTCTCATAGGCTCACATACTGTACACAAACGTGTGATCCAAAAGCATAAACAGTATAGTGAGCTGGGGCAAAATATGGTGACTGTACTTGTAAAATGTGCATGCATTTGTTCAGTGTTGTTTATTTACATTTATGATTTTATGTCTGTTTGGGGTCTGTCACAGAACATTAAAGCTAAATATTAGACAATGACTACCTGGGACGACAACAGTTTTCTGGATAATTATTAATGAATTAAAGATGAAACCTAATGGCACAGCCTTTACCTTTTACACGCTTTTATAAAAACATACTAGTTTTTATTATATGCAACGGCAGATAGACATCAGGCTGGACAACATTGTGAAAGCGTTTTCAGTAGATAACTTACTGTCAAAGCAGATTTATGTTTCCTGTAATGATATCTCTGGAAGAAACACGTTGTTTTTCACGGTTGAAGTGCTATTCTTTTCTCTGTATGGTGAAAGCTGAAGTAGTCAATGTTGTACAATGTCGTACATCGATACTGTATCAATAGAAGGCCTGTAATCAAATGGCCCTTCCTCTGCTGGATGTATGCATGAATGAATGGTGATAGTGCCCCACCCCCAAACTGTCAACACTAAATACTATACTATGGGTTGTCTTTGTCAATCAGCCATTTCCACATAAAGCCTCAACCACTTAGTAAATAGAGGTATCACTCTTTCTCTGTGGTTATTAGGTCAATGTGTGAAGAGAGGAAGGGTCATGGCTAAGTGTGTGTGTGTGTGTGTGTGTGTGTGTGTGTGTGTGTGTGTGTGTCCAGTGCTCTGTGTGTCTGTGTGGAAATCTTCAAGCTGTGTTATCAGCTTTAGGAGCCTGGGAAACTGGAAAAGACCAAGATATATGCAGATAAATGCAAATCAGGTCCGCAAAGGGAAAGAGATGGAGAGATGGATAAACAGAGAGACACAAAAAAAACATTGAGAATTCATTTTTTATTATTATTTAGAGAACGACAAAGCTTTTTTAGTTTATATTTAAATATGTATTTTGCCTCAAATGGCCACCCGATGGTTTTGTTTTAAAAAGTACCATTACAAAACTTATATTTTAATCTTTTCAATCACCTGGTCTGTCAGTTGAAGGTGATCTGCAGACCGTGTCTGGCCATAATCGTCTCACATTCCCGCCTGCCTGTTTTCTGAGGCAAAAACCAAAACAACAGATGGATGTCTGGTGTATTTAACCCAGATTCAATCTATTTAATCCTGTCTTCATTGGAAGAATGTAGTCAAATGACCATTCAGATTCATAGGAGGCTGAGCCGGGATAACTGATCGAGCCGAGAAGCCATTTCTCACCTTTAGTGCCGCATGGGGCTCTGTTATATGATATGGTATGTGCTGTCTCCTCTGTGCTGGAAGGTTCTGGAATGAAAGCTCTCAAGGTCGATTATTTCATTCCTCTGGGGATTTTTTCGGCTTGGTCGTTAGAGAGCTTGTTATATTGTGCTTAACAACCTTGTTGGCATTAAAGTCTGCCATGATTAAAGAATGTAATTGGTCGCCGTGGGGTTGCCGGCGGCAACCTCACTGTCACTCGTCGTTCCTGTCCTGCGATGTGATGGCGCTAGACGGTGTGATGGCGGAGGGTCAGATGAGGCCAGGGCATAGCGTCAGTCAGCTGATTTAGGAGCAGCGGGTGTAGGGGTGGCCTCGGTCAGCTGACTCGGGGCTTAACGCGGGGGTAACAAATCAGCTGGCGTGACATCATTAGAGCCGACCTTGAAAGAACCAGGTCATCTGTCGGCTTGGTAAAAACCAGCCTTGCAACACAAATCACCCCCACCCATCCCCTTACTCCATTAACCCCGCCTCCCCCGATGTGCTATCTCGTCTATTACTCTCCAACTTCTATTACCTTGTGTTGGTTGTTAGCCTCTTAAGAATTCCGCCTCAGTGTTTATTGGCATGCCTTACTTGCGCTGTTGCCTAGCTTGCTACGTCAGTGCCTGCTGTTGTTACCGCCGCTCCTTCAGCCCTCGCTGCCCAGCGCAATACTAAGAGGCTTGACTCCATTCTTTGACGTGTCCCTCTCCTTCACACTCCCAAAAAACAAAACAACTCAGCTTCACCTCCACATCCAAGCGTCTCCCTGAACCCCTCTCCTGCCACAGGAAGGGAACCACAAGTTATATAGTCTGAGCCTCCTGGCCAATATCTAAGGGAATGTCGGGCATGGGTCAGGTCGGAGGTCGACTTGGGTTTGAGGGATTGTGCTGTTAATTAGTTGATCAGAAATCCCTAATTACATGTCTCTAATCTGTCTCAGGATGCCAGTAAACAGATTAGTTGTCGCGCCAACTGCCCGAGCGCTTGACAGACTGAGGGAGGAGGGAAAATAAGGGGAGAGATTCAGCTAAAGCTTGAATAAACCTGTCAATATCAGTTATGTTATAGTCTCATTGGGCTGTGGAACAAAGCATAAAAAGTAAATATTAGCTCATATTTAACTAACCAACAACCATTTGCTGGAGGATTTCTGTGTATGCAATATATTTACATTTGAGTAGTGTTTGCTTATTGTAAGTGCTAGTTATTTATAGTCATCTATTGACTGGTGTAACACATGCCTGCTCCGCTAGACACAAATTAGCTATAGGTCACAACATCACCATTACTCTGTTGACTCCCTTAGAGCTGCATAATGATATTAGTTGGCTTATAATTAGTAGTGTGAAATTGACCATTGTATTTAGTTTTTCTCTGCTCGAAAGCATCCCAGGAGCTAGGTATTTATCCTCCCAATGTCCACTAGTCAGCTCTTCTGTTGATTCTACTGGAATCGATATGGTCCCGGGCTGACGCGGCAGAACCAGAGCTAGAGGAGGATTGATCACTTCAGTAATGTGAACAGAACCTGCTGCAAAGCCCTCCAAGGTCAGAGCTCTGACAGTGACCATTGCTTAAGGCCTCGCTGCTGTACTGTCTATTTTACAGTGTGGATATCAACATCAACATTTCCTCAGCATTATATGGCTGCATTTAGTAATGTTGTCAAGTCAACTTTATTTATGTATATAGCCCATAATCACATTGCAGTCCCACAGGGCTCAACAGGCACACATTTCAAATGGAAACAAATACCCCAGAAACAAAGCTTCAAGAGCAAGACATTGAGCTATCTATAAACATCTAGTTTTATAGTCAACTGTGATGGCGTCGTCCATTTTAAATGATGTTGTAGGAGTTGCCGGCGGAATTAACACAATATGTGCACAGTGGCACAATACAGTGGCACATCTTAGCAGGTCTTGCGGAGATCTAGCAGATGAACTGCACGGCATATAATAAATCATAATAAATACATATGACACTATATAGACAATCCTTGTCTGCCGTGGGCCTAGCACAGCTGGGCGTACGGTCAGGTCACAGCGCTGTCCTACGACATCCTGGGCCTAATTGGAAGAGACGCGTGGAGAGCAACAGCCCACAACACAAACCTGTTGATGCATCATAACATTCATTTCCCTGGTCAGTTAACGATGCGTTAAACACAAAGGTTTACTCAGGGTGCCGTTAACGTCTGACTGGACAATCAATTGCGAGAAGACGTTCATTGCCTCAGTCCTTGAAGAGAGGCGGGACAGCTAGTGAAGCATGTATGGGACAGAAGGCCTGCGTCTGTGGAATTGAGTCAGTGCAAGTGATGTAAGGAGGTTATGACCAGTATGGATCTGAGGTCAAAGTTCAAGGCCTAGTCATTGGCCTGGCTGCTTCACATCCAAATGGCCATAAGCTTTATTAGCGACAACTTAAAGTTGACTCATTATGGCAATGATTGGGGAGGCAAATGAGTGCAGAGGCAGCCATTGACAGCCTACAATAGCTTGAAACAACATTCACAAGCCACATTTACAGCTCATTGCATGATACCTAAAGGCCAACATCGCCATGACCAAATTGTGTTCAAATTTAAAATATACTATATTATTGTATTATTAACATTTGTTACAATATGTTATTGTTATTATCTTACAAATAATACATATTTAACAATATTATAACCATTAAATGAACACATGAATACACATCATTGATTTAACAAGTATTATTCTACACAACATATATTTCTGTAATTTCATCAACCAGCATCCATCATTCGTGGATGCTGCTTGCAGCTAACAGTTGACCTCTAACTGTGCCGTTAGAGGCCGTAAATTACTGTTCCTCAACCTTGACGCCATTGTAGAAACAGATTGTCATGCTCATCCAAACGAGGGCTTCGTCTCTCCACACCGCTGGTGATGAAGGCAGGACACACTGTGTACATTCTAATCTGATGACACTAATGAAAGCAGTCAAAAACACACACACACAAAAAACATACTGATGAAAAACAGCATATTCAAAAATGGCGAGTTAAAGCATAATTGAATTATTAAGATAATATATATATAAGTCACATTTATAACTGGGTTCAAATCTGAGGATAAAATGCCTCCACTTACATCATCATCAAACAAACTCAGGCATTGCGATTTATAGTCATATTGGGAAAGTACTGTAGACCAACACAGTTAGACGTCTATCAAACAAGTCAAAAGTCTTCCTGTACCATATTGACTGCACATGTCAGCTTGTTATGATATATAGATATAGAAGACAGCACAGTTTGAACCAAGCTTTGAGGGAAAATAATATCTAGGCAGTAATGCATATTTTCTATCTATCTCCTGCAACCTCAGTCACCTCTGTCTCTTGTCTGCTGTGAACTCCCTCTAACCTTAAATGCAATGCAGTTTTATATTTGACACCAGGTGATCATTGTTGGAAAATAGCCTTCACCGCACAGTCAAGTTTTTATATTTAGTATTTACTTTTTAAGGAGCCTTTGGGCGCAAGTCACAACTGGCCATTTCCCATCAGCGGTGGGTGAGTAGAGAGAGAGAGGGAGAGAGAGAGAGAGAGAGAGAGAGAGAGCGAGAGAGAGAGGAGAATGCAATACTTGAGGAACAGAAGCTGTGCCGACAGGAGCGTATATGTATTTTTATTGTAGTCACGAGAGGAGAAATCAATAAAATGGAGATGGGGAGGGGGTTGGGGGCGGGGGGAAGATAAAACACAGAGCCCCGTCGCCGTGGCAATTAACAAGGCCTTCAAAGGGCCTGCCTAATCAACATTTAAATAAAGATATGAACAGAGGACGCTTTGGACCTGCTCAACTCCTGTAATCTAACACCTATGTCTTGTACTCAGTGGCCCCTGTGTGTGTAGGTGTGTGTGTGTGTGTGCAGGCCCGCGGGGCTGTGCATGTGTGTGTTAGTAAAGCATAACCGTTTATAGTTTTGTGTGTGGGCCCTGTGTGTGTGTGTGTTTCTGTGTGTGTTTGCGAGAGTTAGTGAACCCCAAGTTTTTAGCAAAAGTAAGGCAAATGTTTACATGCATGTGTGTGCATGATTGTTTCCTTTTGTGTGTGCATGAGTGTGTGTGTGTGTGTGTGTGTGCGCGTGTGTGTGTGTGCGTGTGTGTGTGTGTGTGTGCGTGTGTGTGTGTGTGTGTGACATATCTGACTAAAGGTGTATGTAGTTAACAGGCAGTTTGACCTGTTTGGGTTTCCACTCTACAGCCTTTTCTGTCAATCTCTTAGTTGACCTCTGACTAAACCGCAATGGGCTGTAACAGTGGCCTACCCTCCCAGTATACATGGAGCTTATACAGCCAGACAATCCACCCTCCATATAACCATGACCCTGTCCATTTACCTGCCGTCTTATCCGCCGCCCCGTAGAGTCATTCATCATGTGTTTAGGTTCTCACTGCGATAAGGTGCCTTGCTTATCCGGCAGGCTGGTGAGTCAACAGCAGGGCCGCGAGTCTCTCTCGGCTGGCCTCTCCCTGCTTTTAAAGAGGCACCGTGTAGACAGAGCGGATTCCAGCCTGAGCAATGAGTTTGCTCTGGGCACACTGGGGCCCCGATAGACGGGTGGAGGGAAAAAAAACAAGAGAGAGGCCCTTTTGCACAATGCTCATTCCTGAGTTCACAGGGCAGGTTTGGCTCAAGTCGACCTTGGCGTGACGACGCTGTAGAAATGCAGTAGAACTGTTTGAGGCAGGCACTTGCACGTATCTCTGCAACACACATGAAGTCAAAGGCACAGACGCACTAAAGCAACCTCTCTCTCTCTCTCTCTCTCTCTCTCTCTCTCTCTCTCTCTCTCTCTGATCTTGATCTCTGTCTGTACCTCTCTGCCGTGTCATTCTGTTGTCTCCCAAATTCCTTCTCCCCCCTTCCCTCTTAACCCTTTTCACCTCACCCTTCTCTCCACATCCCCTGTGGGTTAAGCTGGCTTGATCAGCGGGCCTCATTAGGACGGCATTAGTGTCAGGGAGATGGACAAAGTGATAGGGCTTCACAGCTGGACCAGGAAGGCCCAGAGAAGAACCCCAGGGCTGTTTCTTGCCTTCTCTACCGCGCTATTGTGTGTTGAGGCCTCTCGATCTGACATTCTGGTTTTCCAGGGTCAGAGGTCATCCGCCCACAGAAGCTGCAACCCCCACGCCAGTGCACTGTCAGTGTGATTCACCCTACTCACATTGGGTCTTGTCCTTTTGCTCTGTCACAGATGTCACTCACAGCTCACACACGTAGAGAATACACAGGCACTGGCGGATGCACTTTTGCTCTGGAACACTGTTTATTTGTTGTGACTTCACACTGCATTGTGTACAAAGTAAAGTAAGTGTGTGTGTGTGTGTGTGTGTATTTGTGTGTGTTATCAACCAACTCACCAACCTTGGAACCTAATAACAATAATGTTATATTTGCCTTATCCAGTAGCTTTAAGCTTGATTACTTGAATTATTTTATTGCTAAAATTATGTCCGAATTGTTTCAAAAACAAATAAAGTTAATAAATATGACATTTCTCAGCTGTTAAACTACTTTTAATTATTTAGGTGAACATTTGTTTTGTTATACAAAAGGTTTTTAATGTTCCTTCACTGACTTTAGCAACGTCACAACAATGTTGTCAAACCAAGTGTATCCCTAAAATACTATAGTTTGTAGATCAGTGAAATGCCCAGCCATTTTCATAAAACGCATGGTTTTACTGTAAACCATATTTATTGCTTATCTGCAACTGAAAATTCATTTATGGAAGCCATAACTAAATTGTGTAAACAGACACAAATGTACAATTAAATATTAATCCCAGTTTACGGTTGCAACATGAAGGTTTGCAATTCACCAACAGTATGACTTCCGTTTGGCGGTTGGATGAATGGCTTTTATGGCTTCTGTTGTACCATTATTTTGGCCACGCGTTTGTTGGAAGACGTTTATTTCCTTCACTATAAAGATCTGACAGACTAACAAATGATAACGGCTTTTCTTTGATATTATACATGTTATGATATAGCACATACTGTACAGAACAGTGCATTGTCTTACATTTTTATTCAAGGAAGGTGTAGTACTCCTGTCAGAATGACCTTTGTGGCAGCGGCGTTTGCACGTGAAGCAGCGCATTATGGCGAGAGGAGAGAGAGAGAGAGTGTGAGTGAGTTTCTCCATCCTTAGCACTTTGACCCACATAGAGCCTTTTAGAAACTGACTGTGTTCCCACTGCCAGGAAATGGTTCTTTCCTTAATCATTAACATCCAATGGACAATATTTGCTCATGTATGTGTGTGTGTCTGTGTTTGTGTGTGTGTGGTGTGTGTGTGCGTGTGTGTGTTTGTTTTATGTGCATGTGAACCGTGATAGACATAATAGGCTCAAACCCACTTAAGATCCCAGTTTAAATTTAGCAGCACTGGACACCCTGTCACTGTTTGTGAGTGTGCATGTGTGTGTGTGCCTGTGTGTGCATGTGCATGTTTGTGTGTGTGTGAAGGGACATTTGACAGGGTGTGTGTCTCAGTGGAGTTAGGGTTAAGGTCTCCTATTAAGGTTTCCAATTTTGATGGTGCTGTATACATTTTTACGACACGGCAAAATGTGTTTGATCTGTGTCGGGTGCGCAAGCTCGTGTGTGTGCGTGTGCATATGTGAGTGAGGTTGCACATGTGCCTGTTTCACTGTGTGTGTTTTATGTGAGAGTCTGTGTGTGTGTGCGTGTGTGTGTGTGTATGTGATTTCTTAGTGAAGCTGTGAACTAGCCCTAACGGGACTCCCCCTCATTGTGTTTATATTTCATAGAAGTACAGAGACACAAAGGGAGCTGTCAGCCATCACACTGTGATTTTTGTCTTTGGACCTTAAGGCCGTTCATTAAAAAAAAAGGAAAGAGAAAGGCGAAAGGAAAAAAGCTAGGCAGGTGAAAAGATGAAAAGCCTGTCTCAACAGTATCAGGTGTTCAGGTGTGGGCGTGTGAGAGTGAAGGAGAACTCATGTCTTGTCTACAGAGGTGATTGGCTTCACCTGTGCCAGGTGATTGGTGGCCATTGCAGTGGCCCACCTGATAGGCTAATCAAGCCTAAGGGGGTAGACATAAAGGTCTTACCACTGCACCTCTGGGAAAACCAGCAATAGCCACGAATAATGTTTTCATGGGCAGTAAAATGAATGTAGATTGAAATCTGCATATAATCGTCAAAATGTTCATTGATTGGACAATTTGTTTGGCTGCAGCCATTTCATTGCAGTTGCAAATGGCATCTCTGTCATTGCCCCTCTGCACCCAGGACTCCAGCTAATGCACTACAGTATAAAAATGCGTGGAGCAGGGCATGAGTTCTCTTGTGAGAACTTTAGGTCTTCAGCCGAAGAATTATCTCAGTATGCTGATTATGGACATCATCTTGCATTATGGAGCCTTAATATTGATTGTTAAGCATTTCCAGCACCTGTTTCCTCCATGGAAATATGTGCTTGGTCATCTACTCCCTTTGTTCCTTTAAGTTCTACATTTAAATGTTGTAGCACATTTGAATTTTTGGCACTTATGAATTCCTACTCTGAAGAATGTGATAAATACACACCCTGTTCTCTACCCTATATTAATTACATTTTTAAACATTTAAACTTTCACCTTGGCAATAGAATGCAATGAGGCATGTCAAATTATATTACAAACACCATAGAGAAAGGCTGCTTGTAATATGATAACTATTACTGTGCTCAGTTTAACTTGTGATGCAGGTTTTTTGCAGTTAAGCAATAAACTCTGAGTCAAATGTACTCTTCCGTCTTCCATCTTCATTTTCATTCATAAACTTGATTGGAAACATCAATCATTTTGCAAGGACGAGCATCACTTTGTTAGTATGTTAATCAATGGCCTTCTGGCATGCTTTATCTTTCTATCAATGTACTTTCTTCTTGTTATCACTCTATCCTAATTTTCTTCATCAACAAATCGTTATTTCTCACACATGCACGAGCACACAGAAACACACACAGACACTTTGATAGGGGGAATCAGGGAGTGGTGTTGCTCCGATTATGAGAATGAATGACTAACTTCCTGCTGCCACTGGAGCAAGTGGGTGTATGTGTGCGTTGGTTATCTAGGCGTCTTTGTTATCAGGATCAAAAGCAGAGCTAGCATTAGCTATAGAGGACTCTGCTCTTTTATCTCCACGGGCAGGGATAATGATTCCGCTCGTGCAGAAAAGCAGCTGAGGTGTGTCTAAGGAAAGAAAAATGGCAAGGTGGCCTTGCTGAATGAAGGGATTTGGTGAAGGGAAATTACCTACTTGAGTCTCACGCAAATCATCAAAACTATACCCTGACTCCAACCTTTTACGTTTGAGTGCCTTGCTCACGGGCAAGGCAAAGCAACTTCCACTGCCAAGATTTCCCAGGAACAAGCAACTTTCCGCATACGGCCTTGCGAGTCTGGGTTTCTCTCTATGCGCTTCAGAAGCCCCTAATCTTTTTCCATTCTAGTTCATTTTAGTGAATAGATTTAGAAACAGTTGTTCCGAAAAGATTGCCAAGTCAGCCCTAACTAGTTTGTTTTCCATCTAGAGGAGATGGCAGTGGCCATGCGTGTGCTTGTGAGCGTGATTGGGTGAATGTGTATGATTGGCGCCTTTTAAATCAAGAGATAATACAGAAAGCAAGTTCATTGGAGCACTTGACTTTCCAGTGCCTTGCTTGAGGGCTCCTGCCCTTTCTAGAACATGTACATCTGACCATTGCCATTCTATTATTCCTCATCCCAAAGAATATATTTGTGTGTGGTGCCTCTTCTGTCTTCCCCTCAGTTCTCAAGACTCCGTAAGACTCCTCCTTACAAGCCCATAACATATTACAGTAAAGGCAGGGTCAGTCATTCTTGCTAACTTCATAGCTCAAATCAAAACAGTCGAAATGCATTGCGAGGCAAATCGTAGTGCTACGGCTTTGTTGATACAAGCGTTGCCACCTTGTTTGCATTATTATTATATAATTATAGTATTATTGAAGTATCAGATTATTTTTTCAACACGCACAGAGAACAATAAGATAGCGAAAAGCGAGGAGATATTTGTTGAATTTGACAAAAAGTGTATTAGCTTACATTTAGCTTGCAATAGCTGTCTGTACCTTTAACTGTAGTTATAAATACAAGTGCCCTTGGAGAGAACCTCTCCAGTCTAATCATATCCAACACAGTGAAGTACATGTTATTCCGTCCAGCTGCCAGGGCTTCTATGCTTACAGGGGACTTCATCGTTCAGTCGATGGTGGCCCTGTTCTCCAGCTCAGCCTGCTTTCTGATTACCTAGAGACAGCCTTGGAACAGGTTGGGATTAATATAATCCCCATAACTCACCTCTGGATGACAGCCAGGCACTCAACAGTCAGACATTCACGTGCACGCTCACGCACCGTGCACAGAAACACTGATACTTCTTTCTCTTTTTTCCCCGTCTCCCCCTCCCCCAAATGTCATACAACAAAATAGTTTGACACGATAATTGCGCACAAACGGCCTCCTCTCTTATAGGATGCTGTAAATCTTCCTGGTGACTCTTATTAACGCTCAAGCACACCTGGGAGCCTCACCTCACCACCTCACCACCATGGGCGCTCGCCCAGGGTGTGTACAGACAGAGTACCGACACACACACACACACACACACCCAGCAATTGGCTAATAATAAAGCTGCAATAGCAGTATAATTTCATTTCGTTGTTAATACCGATGTGTATTCAGTTGTGTCTGACGTGGCTGCGGAATACATGTTTTTGTTGCGTATTAAATCATATCTCCTCCTTTTGCTAACTGCATCTTTGAACTGTCAAGGTGCAGACATTTATGTGCCAGATATATGGGTTTCCGAGGCCTGCCCCCTTAATTTAAACGCAATACAACGCAGAGTAGGAATGAAGTGCAGCGGGGGCGAGGGCAGCGTTTGATGTGTTCAGCCCCATACAAAGTGAAATATCCCAGTGACTTTGATGTGCTACCTTTTTAAACCTTACTGCGCTCTGTTCAGAACCTACATGCTCTTGGTACTTGGCAAGGTACACACAGAAGAGTCTGGGGGCCACATTGGTATGCGTACATATGTGTGCTACAAGACTGCGTTAAAGCGTCTGTGTGTGTGTGTGTGTGTGTCGAACCCTTCATTCTATCCATGAATCCTGTTGGCTTTGGGAGATTTGACTGCGCAGGAGGAAATAACCTTAACAAGGAAAGTCAAAGTGTGATTAGTGTGCATTTTCACTCAGTTCAACATGTGTACTATATGCCCGTTAGAGTGACTCATATCCCTCTAGTAATGACACATTATCCCTCCGCACACACGCACGCACACACACACAGTAAGCCACAGCATATTTAAAACCGGGATCAAAAGCGCTAGCCATACATCTACAGCTTCATCACTCTTATGCTATAACTAAGCTCCACCGTATAGCTATTATGACAAAGTGCATACCCGGGGCCTAATAGGTGTTGAACTCATAACCTCAAAGTCACCGCTAGCTTCCCAATTGTTGCTTTTATGACATATTCCCCAACCCAGGGCCCAATCGTTGCCTTTATGATGAACCCCTAACCCTAAGCCAACCGTGGCATCTTAACGAGTTCTCTACGGGCTCGGTCCGGCCGTAATATAGTTCCACCTTCGCCGCTGCCTTAGTTAGCTTGACGCTAACGAGCCGCCACTATCTGACCTCGCCGGTGGCTCAAATTAGATGTAAATTGCGCCTGATGTTTACTGGAGGTCCTTAATGGGAACCAGACCCCACCGTCCTTCACCCGGGCCTGGGTCAGCGGCGTGAGAACATCGCTGGCTCCCCCGTCGTCCGCGAGCGGGGTCGCGGTTAATGGTGACCTCGCCGGCCCACACTTCACTTCCTTCTAATGAGAACGCGGCGCTGGATCAAAGGAGCCAACCGCATCGCTCCAGGAGGGCTATTGAAGGAAGTGGGGGGGGGGGGGGGGGGGGGGGGTGGGGGGGGGGGGGGG
>JAODTR010048376.1:0-18561 GCA_025399935.1 Amblyopsis rosae
AGCTTTGACCTTCTCAGCCATTCGGCGTGATTGTAGAGTTTTTCGATTGGATTACCATGATCACATGATCATGTACCCATAAGTAAAAAAAGATATTGCCAGTGTGCCATTGGTTAAGCTTACGCGTGCCCATGATGGCACACGTGCCTAAGGTTGCCGACCCGTTCTCTAGAAGAATCAGACTCAGATGACCTGAAGACTCATTTGCACGCAAAGTAATCATGAGTCCCGAGTCAGTAAAAAGATTTGATTATTTTCAATTATTTGTTCGCGACTGCGAAAAAGAATACTTTTTGGAGGCTTAAAAGATTTTCCCCCTGGGATAGTATGCCCCCAGACCCCCCTATAAATGCTTAGCTATTCATGCTATTCATGAATATCAGGTGACGTCACTGCCCTAACTACTTTAGTGGGAATATGAGGGTTATTACACTAACACTAAGATATTTCAAGTTAGGAACATAAAAAATTTAGCTAGCTACCAAAGATAATTAGCATAGGCCTAGATGGTCAATGAAAACAAAAAGCCCTTGTTTTGTATTGCTAATCTACCTAAAGTCACAAATTGACTGAGGGGTGACCCAATAGAGATTTTATGTTAATTGTAAAGTGACCTACTTTAGCTAAAAGAGGCTGTCCCCCTGTTAATACTCGACTTGACTCCATGGTATAATGAACGAGAACAAACTAACAAACTGCTTGTAGAGGAACCCAGAAATTACAGACAGCTCAAAAGATGGAAAACTTGAAACACGGAATACGGAAAACAAAATAAAATATAGAGTTATAAGAGTCAGAGTTGAAGGGAACTATGAGACACTGAAGCACAAAAAATGACAAAGAAAGAGGAGAAAAATACACAGAAGGAAGCTAAATAATGAATATGTACTATTCCAGTAGTACGCAGCTTTCAGCAGAAAACTAATGAGGCCATCTGGGGAGAGGAAGTGTGGAGGAGAGTGTTTTGCTGGGGCCTCTGCAGCTTTGCACAGCTGATTTTTCCATTCATTACTGAGATGGGGAGGATATCCTTGTTGTGTGTGGCCCCACAGCCGTTCGCCATACCTCTACCTCTAGAACTCATTTTACTATAGGTCAGACCATCTTAATGGGCCTTTATAGGTCCTGTGTTTCTCTAAGACCAGTAAGAGAATGGTATAGTGGTGAAACCTCCTGCTTTAAACATTTTACTTATAAATCAAACCCAATCACTATTCATGCCATAATGTAAATACTTCCACACAAATGTTACTGCAAACAAAATGACACTGTACAAAATGATGTACCCCCGTTCCCCTTTCGATGCACACAAATCTATCACATCTAAATGTATTATGAAGTCATGAACCATAAATGTTCCTGAGGACTCTACAAGTGGTGTTGTACTGTTACCGAAGGGTCGCAGGTTAGATGCCCTGTGTCCTGCTGAAGTGTCCTTGAGCATCCCTGGAACATATTTGCTGGACATTCAACAGTGGCAAAATTATGGCAATTATATACCTTTCAGCTAAGGGACCATATATGTGTTTACAGAATTCATGGTGATTCAGTCGATAGTGTCATCATAGCATTCACTACAAACCAAACTGTGCAACCCAAAGCTCATTAAGCTTCCTTTACATGTAATGCAACAATCTTGTTTGTATTGCTTTTAAACTAAATGTAATCTCTCTCTATCTCTTACTGTGTCTCGTGCTCTCAGACACCCTTGGTACAGTGAAGTGGTCAGTGTCCCATTTCATTTGCCACCAGTCATGCAAGACTTCCTCATTGTCTCCTGGCATCTACCTGCACTAAATCAAAGACACTGTGAGGCGGCCGGCCATGACGGTGACTCATTTCACGATATTGTATAGTACAGAATTAAATGTAAAGCTAGCAATACTTACAGCCCGCCTGGTGGCCACAGGTGGTAGTTCATCATGTGAGTTGCATTCATGAAGATAAGATCCCCAATCCCTTACCTCCCCCCCCCTAATCCTCCACCACTATCAGTACTGATTTGCAATGTTGCACCGGACATATCTTAAAAAGAGCAAGTCTGTCACTGTGGATGGTTTTAACTAAATTGTTGTCAAATAATTTCAACAAGAGCCCTGAAGCATCAAATCACGACACATACTGTAGGGGAAGCTTCAGCATGTACATGAAAGTCATTTATAGTTTAAAAATTCGATTTAGAAATTGTTTTAATGCAAAGCAGTACTGCTTCAAGAGGGTCCTCGATACGGTTCTGTGTGGTTGCCTGGCTCACACCAACACTTCCCCGGATAAAGGGATAAAGCTGCACTCATTGATTGTGATTGTTACAGTAAATTGATGCTCCAGCTAATTTGATGTTTGAGGCCGACTGTGCTGCTGCAGAGGAAAGAATCAGCCAGCACAAGCCTGTGCCTATTTCATTTCCCTGTATGGACTAAGGCACAACACTGAAAGCATTACATTCTCATCTGTATAATCCATAATAAAAAGGTTTGTTCCATCTTAGACACCACACACAGATAGTTGTGTGATACAGATAGATACAGTACACTTGTAGCAAAATGTATGTATCTTCACCTGCGTGTTCACACCCGCATGCAGGGCTATACATATTAATGTGACGCATATCAACCTTTAGGAATTAATTCTACATGATGAATGCAATACAACACACAAACTATACAAGTGGCACATTAAGTCCATTACAGAAAGTGCCAGGTATTGCCCACAGGAGACTAATGGTTTTTTATCAAGAATACCTGGAGGGTTGAAGCCCTTCACCTCAGTACAGCACGGCTTCCATTAATGCAAGGCAGGCTCAGTTCAAGTGCACTTTTTACTAAATTCCCTTGCTTTAAAAGTAAAATCATTTACATTAACAACCGACACTTTCTGCGCTTACATTTTCAATTTTCAAGGCATCGTGAAGACTGCAGAACTAGATGCAATAAAAGCCATTTTTATGTTTCTGTTACAGTCCTAATTGATGTCTTGATTTTTATTCTACTTCTAATACAATAAAGCTATGAAATTTCACCCAGGTCCATAATGGCGATCTTGTTTTAATGATATGAAAAATGCGTTAATATTTCAGGATAGAAAATTGTCACAGTTCAAAAAGGAAATAATGGCCGGCTGTCCAGGCTGTAGTTCCTGTCACATCGCCTTGACGTGAGGCCGTTTTACTCTGTCCTTGTTAACAAGGAAACCCAACAAACCCACCATTAGAGTAAAGCGAGCATATGTTCATTAGGCTCAGAAAATGTAATCCACAATGAACAAACTGCTATAGCTTTACAGCTATAGGAGGAGCTATAGGAGGCACCTGTCAATTTAAACTCAAAACACATTGATAGCAGAGTGTGATGTGATAATATACCTTAAACGATAATAAACGTATAACAATAAATTACTGTGCATTATCCAGTGGACAACCTAGTACTACTTCACTCATCTTTTTGCCCTGGGATTCATGGAACCCATCCAAATATTTTAACCACTGCCTGCTCCTAATATAAGTATAAGTAATTCATATTTTTTAGCATGCCTACATATGGCCTCCTGATTCAATACAGGGTTTTCTCGTAATTGTCTGAACGAGTCTGGCTTCATCACAAGAATGTCAAACTAAGTATATTTTTCTCTTTAATGTTGCACGGTCTGTTGCTTTCTGTAACTTTGAAGTTGAAGAGGTAACTTTGCTAATTTGCGTCATGCGCTGCCAACAGGGGCATCTGTCTTCACCTTGCTGGTAACACAGATACAGAAATCAATGGAACCAGTTCTATACTAGAGAGACAAAACTGTGAAATCCTGTCAGACCTGGAATTATTCGGACATGCTGATGTCCAATGTATGGGGGTTTATACTGCAGGTGTCAAGTAATCTTTAGCCACAAACTTTGAGAACAAACTCAAATGGCTACCTATAGTAGACCCACATTTAACCCAGGAAATGCACCGCTATCCAAAAGGTTAAGTTCAGTTCACAAGTTCAAGCTACAGTACACCTCTTTGGCTCTTTTGCCTCACACCAGAAAGACTATTCTAGAACAATTGCATTAAGTATATTTAATTTGATTTGTATTTGTCAATGTGAACATTAACTACCAGCCTTCTTCAAAATAATGTTTAATGTTTTTAACATTATACTTATACTATACATACAGTAGTACTCATTATACTATGTTTTTGTGCTAAACAGTATCTGCATTTGTAGTTAAAGGCCCCATATAACTCAAATTTTTAGCATGCCACAATTAGATTGGCTATTTTACTGTGAATGGGTAAATGGGAGGATCTCTCAAAGACAATCAGTTACAGTCCAGATTCAAATCTGACTTACTTACAAAATAACCTCTCCCTTGCCATATAGGCCTGTTCCTCGGAAGCTCTGCCTTTATACTGGACACGCATTGCCAAGGCTGGTATAGTGTTGGTGGTGCAATGCACACCACTTTGTTTATGTTCTCATTTTACATAGGTCTGTGTAGAAACACCGATTAGTGTTTCACCACAGACACAGAACAGGCTACTTACTAACTGACCATGTGTACATAATAGCCAAATATGACAAAAAGCATACGTGTACATTTCCACATGGTTGGAGCCTGCATCCATCTGCAATAATTCAGATAATATTCTTATTTTAATACTTGGAAAAAACTGTCAATTCACTGTGTCACTATTTTAATCAAGCCAGTTATAAATTACAATCATTTCAAATTTAAATAATTTAGTTTTAGTTTTTGGCTACCAATCAGCTTGTAACAACAGGCATGACTGAAGTACTTTCGTGCAATTTCTAAAATATGAATATGTGTCATCATGTGGAAGTAAAACTGACTACATGTGCACCTGTTTCCTGCTGATTCAAGCAACTGGAGATTATTCCATTTAATTGTGACTCACAGGGCACTTTTCTTTCCAATGTGGACCCCCATCAGATAACGTCACAGTGTCATTATTTTCCACTTCTAATTAAGAAAGCATCACAATTACAGCTAATTGAATAAACCTTTAACCTGTCTTCACTCTGTAGTCAGAGTGACAACGTTTGGTAGCTATTTTGAACACATCGCAGCTGTGTTACAGGCAGCTGTGTTTTGATCTTTGTGTTCACAGAGCTGCTTTGTACTTCCTTTCAGATCAAATGAGAACACGCTGTACAATGACGGTTTAATCAGAGGCAGCATTTCCCTCCAAATGCTAGTTACCTGCAGATAAGTTGGAGTATTAGAGAATAGTACATTCTGAATTACCGCTTTATTATATCACTAAGAGCTTTAATAGCTATTGACAAAAACTGTGGCTACCTCACTCTGTGTTCAGCATCCAATTACCAAACAAATTAGACCGCAACGGCAAAACCCCCCGTTGTTTGTTCTATTAAAAGAATAGATGATTATTATTGGGAAAATGTCTCAGGAACTGATGGAAAGCCTCATTATCTATTTGGTTTATTTGTTTCTGGCCTGGTCCCATTATGTGAAACATGCATTGTGGATGAGCCGAGGCCTCTGGCTGTGTTTTCTGGTCTACAGAGCTGTGTCCTTTCTACTGGCTGTCACACAGCGCTTTCTGGCCTTCGTGTTCAACACAACTCCTCCCTGTGCTGAACTTTCCCCCCCAAACTCACTAATTAGCCAGTGGTGAAGTCAGGCAGCTCTGAGGGGTCTAAAATGTGCAGGTGTGTGGGCATGCTTGTGGAGTGTGCCAATTTAACAGCCCTAGCCTATGTGTGCCATCACTTCCACTGTTAGTGTTAATCTAATCCTTCCATAGGTGGCTGGGATGCCTGTTAAGTCATGGTCAGTAGGCCTAACTTGGAAATAATTAAAGAGGTTTCTTTGGCCACTTGAGAGTTTCAAGTGGTACTTTTGCTGTGGGTGGTTCACATGGCCTGAATATAATTATGAGACCCTTTAAAATCACACCCTTATACCAACTACCTGATGAAATGTGTCATTTATGAGAGCAGCTATAGCATTTAAATATTCAAACTATATTCATGTGAACTAATAATACTCCTTTTGCAAACATTTGACTAAGTAAACCTCATTGACTTGTACAAGCAGGTCTGTGGTGTGACTTGTATACTCCACTTGTGTGGTGGAGTATAATGGATCTGTTTCAGTGGCTGCTATACCCTGCCTATAAACCTGGCTCCATCAGGTACTTTGTGATCTATCATCACGTTCCTACTATATTTGGAGCCTCAGCAAGCATTAACATTGGTTAATCGTACTGTTTAATATATGGGCTATATTAGGAAGTGGGGTTCACAAAGGGTCTAGAAAGATTGCAGAATTGATGTGTTTTTGGGGAGTGTGGGCAGCAGGGTTAGTTGTGTTTCATATCAGAGGAATAATTCCTGCTTAGAGTGAGAGGAAGAAGAAACACATCTTGTGACATTTGCCTCTAGATGGTCATTATTACTATCTATTTTTCTCGACTTTAGGCATCGATGCCTCGTTCTCAATGCTCATCTCGTAGAACGTAAGAATAACTGATTTTGATTGGTATTCCAGGCAGGATGGTCCTTACCGTCAAAATTGCATGTCTAAACAAAAACAAGAGCTATTGAAATTCTTATTCAGCCATGCCCTAGTTTATACTCATATACATTTATATTGTTTGGGGTGGGGTTTAGGGATAGGGACTTATCGTATAAGATATTATCTTATAAGTAAATGTGTGCCAGGCAAGTGCATTGTGGAATCTCTGGATGCAAAGAGACAGGCAATATAGATAATATGTCTGCCCAGTAATCAGCTGTTTGTTTGGAGTGCTGACGGGGTCTTCTGTGGGCAGGACGTTTTTGACTGCATGGAAAAAGATTAAACAATACATTTTCTGCAATACGGGTGAGAAAAGAGTATCCTTGTGCTCACAAAGTAGATGTTACATTAATACTGGTGCATTCCCAGAGATGGATTCATTTTAGCACAATCGTGGTGTTATACAGCATTGGTCCACATCTAAAACCCTATGTACATTGGTCCTAATGTTATCATTGACATTGCTGTATGTCTTTTGACTTTTGTAAATGATTAGTTTGAATACAAAATGTAAGTTTAGTTGAAGATTGCCTGAAGGCAGATGCATACAACATACAGTATACCCACTCACTATGCTCTCGGCTTGATTGTGACCCTGTTGTGTAATGATGCAGATTAACATGTTATAGAACTAAAGGGAATCTTACTGTAAGTAAGATGTAGACATGCTGTCTACTGCACGTGGAACCAGAGATCATATTCCTACATTCATTTTCCCTCATCTCTACTGTACTTTCCAGCTGTCTGGATAAATAACACTAAATGCTAAAGGTGAGTGAACTCTTCTCTACAAAGTGTACCGTACATAACAGTGTGAGTTTGCCCAAATGGCTCACCTGAACATCTTCCCAAGACCTCAAGGTCGTGGAAACCATCCAGCGAGGAGAGACATGAATAGAGCAATTTTTATGAGCTAATTCTAGAGCAATCCCACTGTCCAACCCTCTGCAACGTGGTATCCATACAGTTTAGTTTGTCCAATTAGGTCTTAGCAGAAGCTAAGCCTGTGTGCGTGTGTGACTGGAGCATTGTGGCACACAGGTACAGGGATAATTTAAAAACAATTTTCTATCTTGCAGAGACTAAACAAACACTCACGTTCTGTGTCTGCTCGTAACGTTAGTGTGAGATATGCTTACATCGAAGGTCATCCAGAGCCGTGCCTTAGCAGCCTGTTTTGACCTAATGCAGGTACATTCAATTGAAACGCCATGAGAGGAAAGTGTTGGTAAGGTGCCCAACGCTGCCTGTCTCTCCGTATACCTCTTCCTGCCGACCTGCCCACTAAATTAACTGCACAGGAAGTCTGACACTGAGTAAATTATTGTTTGCGGACTGAGAAACACAGTTATAAATAGGGATGGCACCGATACGATACTGAGATCGGAAATCGGCCCAATACTGACTTAAATGGATCGGTATCGGTGACAAATGGACAGTTGTAACCGATCCATGGGGCTAATCCAATTAAATTCATTTAGACGCGTAGGTCTACTGTCAAGCATCAGCCATGTCTAACCTACCCAGGCCACACTATCAGCAGCAGGTTTCTAAAATGCATCCAGGTTCTAAAATAGAGATTGGCTGTCATTTACTTTGGAACTTAACTTAAAACTTAATTTAACACTGGAATCGGTACTCGGTATCGGCCGATACCCAAAATGCCGATATTTGTATCAGTATCAGGACTGAAAAAGCTGGATTGTGCCATCCCTAGTTATAAATAGGGAGGAAGGAATGCATATATATTTCCCATTTTATTTCTGATATTACAAAATGGAATTTAACAGGTTTCAATTGTACATGTGCTCAAGTCATTCACCACATACAGTAGGGTATGTTTGAGTTCAGGCAAGGGAATAATATGGAAAATGACCAGTGTGAAGTCCCATGGCCCTTCCTTTCTGAAGTCTACAGTACAGGTGCAGAGGAAAGAGCAGATGGCTAAGAGGCCTCATTCTAACTTTCACCAGCAATAGACAGCCCAGCCAGGCTCAGAGAGCCCTCCTGCATGTGGTTATAGGGTTCAAACAAGTCTCCCTCTGGTGCTTTGGCCATCATATCCTCAGTTCAGACCCATGCAGCCTGCAGCTCTCCAGGCCCTGAATCACAAGCCCCTCCGGACTCTGCCTGAGGGCTTCACAAACCATATTTTTTAGAAAGGCTTGTTTTAATTTATTTCATTTTTAAAGAAAGGCATTGTTTATTTTACTATAAATCAAAAGTGTTTTTTCTTGCTTGCTATTTAATTTGCTTTTAGTTAATATAAGGTGTGTAATACCCTACTTAATCATACTCAGTGACACTCAAGAATGAGTTAAATAAATTATTCAAGCCGCCTTATTATTAAGTGGATTTTTAACCTTCAAGTATGACAAGAATGTCCTCTTGTGATGTACAATTTCTACAAAGGTATTATGTAAAGCCATTTGAGCTATAGGACCTAACTAAGGACAGTTTGCAGATATTATGTTAAATTTGTGCCTGTTTGTACTGTACATTGAGATGGGATTTTTGAGTGTGTCATAAGAAATTGCATTAGTAATACATGATTAGAGTGCATGGGTGCTGAACAATATGTCAAATAAATCAATATCCTTGGCTAAAGTCACAACTAGGACATTAGGATAAGCTACATTTGTTTATATCAGGATGATGTGGGCTGTGTACAGGTGCAGATGGATGAAAATGAACACGGACAAGCAGTAAACGTGCAAGGATAAGTATTGTCACGCATACTCCGTGCTGACTGTCCGGGCACCTTTAACAGTGCAGACATGGTGGAGCACGTTGGTCTAGTGGTCTGGGTGTTGGGCTCTCAGCCGGAAGGTCGTTGGTCCGAACCCTGGTGTTGACCTACCTGTAAGCATTCTTGAGCAAGATGCCTAACCACTCCCAGTGGTTGGTCGCACCTTGCATGGTAGCGATCACCATTGGTATGTATGTGTGAATGGGTCAATGTGAGGCTAAACACTGTAAAGGGCTTTGGATTAAAGCGCTATATAAATGCAGTCCATTAACATGCGCATGTTGACTGAGCATGTGCAACAGGCTGAAGCCCACTATGAGTGTTCCAGGCATATAACATTTTTTATTTCCAGTGAATATCTTAGTTACATTAATATTGTTCACGGGAAAAAATGTGTACAAATAAAAATCGTAGTTAGAAATATCACAAATTTAAAAGCACTTTTTTGTATACATAAATAGCCGACGCGTCCTCCTAAAGTATGCTTGGAACAGCCAAAGCGCTTGTCCACTTTGTGTGAGGCCATGCATTTGGTAGTATGCAGCAGCCTTAAGGGATGGTAAGCTATAAGCTTTTTATAAAATTCACCAATTATCTCCTCGCGGTCTGCTACCTTAAGCTCCTGTGTCATCCATTTCGGCCAGTTGTACCCATGATCTAGTTAATTCGATCATGACTCACGGCTCAGTTCTTGTTCAGTTTTTGTCACAACGGTGCAGTAAAGTGATTGCAATACCGCTTTTGCTGCTGCGATCCTCCGGCCAATCGGCTCCAATGTCCTCTCACTCACGAACAAGATCCTGAGGTACTTGAACACCTTCACTTGGGGTAAGGACTCATTCCTTACCTGGAGTAGGCACTCCATAAGTTTCCTGCTGAGAACCATGGCCTCAGATTTAGCGGTGCTATTCCTCATCCCTACCGCTTTACACTTGGCTGCAAACCGATCCAGTGAGTGCTGGAGGTCACAGACCGGTGATGCCATCAGGACCACATCATCTGCAAAAAGCAGCGATGAGATCCCCAGGCAACCAAACTGCAACCCCTCCCCACCACGACTACGCCTCGATATTCTGTCGATGAATATCACAAACAGGATTGATGACAAAGCGCAGCCCTTGCGGAGACCAACCCCCACCTGAAACAAATTTGACTTACTGCCGAGAATCCGTACACAGCTCTTGCTTTGGACATACAGGGATTGGATTGCCCTTAAAAGGGACCCCCTCACCCTATACTCCCGCAGCACCTCCCACAGTATCTCCCGGGGGACCCGGTCATACCCCTTCTCCAGATCCACAAAACTCCTCCAGGATCATTGCGAGAGTAAAGAGCTGGCCCGTTGTTCCACGATCAGGATGGAAACCGCATTGTTCTTCTGTGTACTGAAAAAATTAACTGGTACTTCTAAACAGCCCTGGCTCTGTAAATACGAACATGCACAATGTGGTGCAGACCACTCACAACAATATTGTAGCCTTTGCAATGTGTTTCCAATGTGTGGGGCAGAGCTTCTAATGGAGCACCCTATGGCATTGAGCGGAGTGGTGTTAATTTCTTTATTATTAACAACAACCCAGACATACTAAACGTGTACATACCCCCACAGGTGTGAGTGATTCATGAATGATGTGCGCTAAAAGTGTGGACAGCCGTAGGCCAGGTTAGTAC
Organism: Amblyopsis rosae; assembly: GCA_025399935.1. Taxonomy (NCBI): domain Eukaryota; kingdom Metazoa; phylum Chordata; class Actinopteri; order Percopsiformes; family Amblyopsidae; genus Amblyopsis; species Amblyopsis rosae. The sequence goes on from JAODTR010048376.1 coordinate 10,962, forward strand.
ACTGGCGAGGTAGAACAGGGGGCGGTGCACTGCCCTGCTTGTGACTCCTGATGCTACATTTAGCTTAGTTTTAAGGGTAGGAGTAAGCGTCTAATTCAAACACACATACAGTACATCTTTCCATTAAAAAGGTCATATAGCCAGCATTTTTAACAGTGCAGTAAACTAATAAATTAAACCACAGCATTGAGTGTATACAACAATAGAGTTCTCTTCCTTATCCTTATCCTTCCTTATAAATCCTTATCATTTCCATTTTACAGCACAGGGTACTGCTGGATTTATTTCATCAGCTCTATGTCCTCGTCAGCATGACATAGGGCTGTACCTACTGTGTCGTTTGCAACAATGATGCAAGAGACACATTTTATATTATTTACCACACACGTCATACACACCTTAACTTCACATTTCAAGATAGCTGCTGTCCGAGTTCCCTGGTGATAAGCAACACTTATTCCTGATCGGTTTAGAGGTTGTCGGTTTACGCTGACTGGAAATGTGTGGACTTGTGGTACCACTATAGTGATCAACCACTGTTGTTTTGGATAAAAGCACTATATAAAAGCAGTCCATTTACCATTTGTTGGCATACAATGCAGCAGTACATGTGGAATGCTTGACTGCATTTGCCAGCAGATTATAAAATAGAAAGGCTTTCTCATCATGTCAGTAGGCAGAATCCTTATGTCTTCAATTATTACAGCAGTAAAACCAACACACCAACCAATAATTTACATGAAAAATATGTTGTTTTAACTTGTGGGTGTACTTCACCTCTATTACACCATCACGAGTCAATCTAAGTGTAGCCTATGAGAACACTAAACCTGAATAACATTCCAGTATTGTTATGCTTATTGGTGAAAAAGCATTATAGAGTTCCCATCAACTCTCTCTCTTCTGATTGTGTACACCATCTCACGAATGCCGCCATATTAGCTGTGAAGAAAGAAAAGGCAGTGTTCCCTGAGACCCTCTTCTTGAGCGTGACGGACAGCAGCAATATCCAGCCCAGAGGACGGCTTTCTCGATCTTCCTGCTTTTCTTAGGCCCATAAATCAGCTCAAGGTTCCTCTGTGATCCCATGTGGCAGGGCACAGGATTTATCACGCTCAGATAAAGGGCTGGTCCTCATCAACACTCACCATGGATTTACCAGGGCCAGGCCCATCGTGCATGTCCAAGCTTCACTGCACCATGACACGCTTTGTCTTTGACATCTGACCTTCCATATACAGTATTTTAATACAAATGACTCTTACTAGATTTATCTGATTTTGTCAATGCCTGAACCTGAGATATATGTCAACTGTGACAAATAAAAACTTAAGTTAAATACTCACATTGAGCTCATTAACAATGTTCATGCTAACATTTAATGTCTGTGCATATGGTCACTATGTATTAGTATAGTGTATTACAGTAAAAACAAAACAAAAAATTCTGGAACTGAATAACTGGGGCTGTATTTAATTTTACATTTACAACAAATGCAAAGGTACTTTTGTGGTTTGACAGAGAAACTCAAAACTCCACATGGTTCATCATGGACAATCTGTCAAGACACAGTTGTGTCTGTTCGTAACACGGTTGTGTCTGTGTCATATAATCTACACAAATATCTTATTAGGTAGTCAATTCTGTTAAATAGTTATGCCTGCCGATACAAATTACAGTATGCATTTAATCGCAAATGCTTTCACCTTGATAATCCTGTGCAAAGAAAATGTGATTCAGAAATAAACATTTAAAATGTATTTAAAAAAGCAGTTCAATTAATTTAACACTGCTTTCTTCCAATGATGGCAATACATGTTTGTCATGGACATAGATCATGGACAAATAGGTCATATATTTAAAGTTTAATTAAAAAATAAAAGCATCTGCAAAACAACTGCATCATGCCTTTGTAATGCACTCAAGCCTCTGTGTTTGGAAATAAACATTCCCATTTGAAGTATTATTGTTGTGCCCTCCTGAAAATGAATGATCATTTGCTACAGACCATCAACCATATATTTCTATGGTCTCATCATGGTCTAATGTACTGTTGGCTACTTGAAAATAAAGCTCATCATTAGCTGATGCCCTGGGGCATTGCATGTCTGCCTATTTTTGCTTGTGAAACTTTAGCTTTTCTTGACCCTGCACACTCTCTCTCTCTCTCTCTCTCTCTCTCTATAAACGTACACTGCCTCCAGGTACCTAAATAGATTGTTTCATATCTCTTGCAAATGTCAGCTTATGTTGCTGCGTGTTGAGCCATTTAGGCTGCAATTATAAACAGTTAAATATGTGTGTGAAAACTGTGAATAACTCTACTGTTTGTTGTATTTATGCACTGTACTGTAATCACACATTAGCTGCCCAGCTTTGCTAAAATGAATTATACTTATACAACTTGTGGTAGATTGTATTATATATCACTGCGGAAAAAACATTAATCTGTGGAGGGCAGTGAGAATTTCACATGGAATGCATGAGTGCGTATTTATTGGTTGTCTCTCCAGCTGGTTTGGTCAGCTAACACACTCCAGTTTACATCCTGCTGGTGTTGCCATGACAGTGGGGTGTTCTCAGAGTGCTGACTCAGGCTACAGGCTGCCTCACTGAGCTTCATCACCAGAGGGCTGAGAATGCTCTCGATCTCATCATCAAAGAGGTTTGATCATCAGCAGAACAGCAGAGCAGAGGGGGCTCTATAGCTCTCACATGCATCCATCTAAACCTGTAGAAAGGCTAGCTGCATCAACATGCTCATTTAAAGGTAAACGATACTAGGGAAAGTTAGCTCATATTTGTACTTAAAATATCCTAAAAAGAAACTCTCCCTGCAGATCCTTGACATTGGATGCACATTGACATGGCTGGAACAGGTGTTGTTTGGTGTGGTCTGCACCACTTTGTTTGTGTTAACAATTACAGAGCTAGGACTGTGTAGAAACAAAGCGGATTCTTTTTCAGCGCACACACAGAGACAGCAAGCAGACCATATTCACTGAATATAACTTAAAGTCAGGCTAGAAATATTGGGTGATCGTTTTGTTACAGAGCCTGTATGCTACTTCTAAGTTCTCTAAATTAACTTTAGTCTAATATACTGCATCATAGTTCAGCTATTTTTATGTATTCTGACATGAGATAATTAAATTGGGCTTGTTTGACAGGGACAGCGCTGTCAAAACAAAATGCCCTCAATATCACTGAGATTTGCAGAAACAGCTTTACCCATTGTGTTGTCAGGCTGCTATGTGACAATGAAGGCACAAACAACCCTTTACAATGACCTCTGGAAAATGTGATTTAAAAACATGTTTGATAAGAGAAAATGACACAAGAAACTCACACATGTTCTGCCCACATAAGTGAGGCTGGTTTAACAAAGTGACCTGTAAGACTGATAATCATCAAGTTGGGGGAAAAATGTTGAATATCACATCAAGGCTATAAAAAAAAGGAGAGTCAATACATGTGTTGCTGGTTGCAACAGTAACACTACATGCAAAAAAGAGCAGTGTGTGTGTGTGTAACTGTCAGGGTGGGGGCGGCAGGACTCAAAGGCACGACAGCGGGGCAGGCTTCAAAAAGATTTATTAACAAACTTAAACTCAACGTGAAAACAGACTAGAAACAATTGGTACGGACAGGCAACGAGACAAGAGCTTAAACGACAATGAACCGACATGGACGCAACAAGAGAGACTGGCTAAAATAGAAAAACACAGGACAGGCCATTGGGGCACACGGGGCAGGCAAGCACAGGACGGAACAGCCCTTCAGAATACAGGGGCACCGACGGACTGGGGAAGTAGAAGTGCACCAAAACAAGGTAGAACCAAACTACAGAATAAAACAGGAAATTATAGGGAATAACCAAACACAAGGCAGACAGACCTGGACAGATGGAACAGACCACTACAGGACAAACATGGGTTGACGGTAGACAGATAAAAGAACAGAATCAGACAGAAACAACAAAAGACAGGGCAACGGGGGCGGACCGTGACAGTAACTGTATAAATTAAAGTTGCTCACACCTTCAAAAAGGCATGTACCCATATGTCACATTTATGTCATATGTCCTCATTTGTCATAAAAACAAATATGTGTGTGCGTGTGTGTGCATGCTCTTCTGGCCAAACCTCTCCAGCTCGCCTGGGGATTAGATCCAGCATCCTACGGGTCAGGAGATCCATTCTTCCACCTCCAGTCACACTATGTGTCTCTTCCATGAAGCACCAGGCTATTTCTAGCTCTGTTAACTCCACTATGAGCGACTGTAAATGGGAATATATTGGCTTTGGGATGACGATGGCATATAAAGGAGGTAATGGGAAGGTGCAGGCAGACCTGACTCAGCAACCATAATCCATAATGACACTGACTCCAGGAATTAGGTCAAGAGCACCCACCTGCTAAACCCTTAATCAAAATCAAGACATTATGCCAAGCCATAATAAGCAGTATTTTCATATTTAAGTTTTTGTTTTGACAATAGCTACACAATGGAATCCCCCCATTAATAATAAAGACATATTCTCTCCTCCAAAGATCTCCCAAAATACTCCTCAGGCAATTCTAAAACAGGTAACATACAATCTTTTAAATGTGAGGAAGATATGCTTATACATATTCATGCATATTATTGCACTCCTGCAACCCAAGCTGACAGGGGATCTAATTAAATTCTTATTCTTGAAAAACCTCTGACATTCAAGCAGTCTAAATCCTGGCCGTACCCTCTAAGCATGAGTAAATAATAGCATTGGCCTCATCAGAATAAGCCCATTAATGTCATTTTCATCCAAAATAAAAGTTCACAGCACAGCTAAGTATTCAGAGGGATATCCTACAAATATTACTAGGCTACTGCTAGTACTAATGCATACAGTATCATCAATAAAAAGTCCCCTATAATCAGTTAAATTGTCTGAAGGGACATGAATAGGATGTACTAGTCTAAGATGTATTTTAGCCAGAATGCATCTCTGTAAAATCTGCCCTGTCTTGTCACTCCCAGAAGCTAGACAATAAAGTTGGGGGATTTAAAAAAAAGTGCAACACCATACTTTTACATTGTTCAACGGGCCACTAGAATCAATATGTGATTGCTCATCCTGGACACCCACCGGAAGTTATGGGTTTGAACGATATTGATCAATGAGACAGAGTGATAAAGAGAAGCAGCATTAGCTCTGCTGGCTCACGCTCAACACTGGAGAGCACATCTTAGCCTACATCCAGTACATACTAGTTATTATTAGATAAATGTTTAGCTGATCACGATCCACCTGACAAAGATGGTAAAAGTATACTAATTTAAAAGGTTATACAACATTAATATAGGCAAAATGGCAGTTTTCTATGTAAAGATAGAGTGGAGTAATGACATCCTGAGCACAGGCTTTGTAGTTCAGTGTGATGATGTACCATCCATCCCTCCTTAGCTGTTTGTCTCGTTCAGTTTGTGTTTCGGTGTGTCCCCGTTTCCCCAGTCACTAGCTGGGTTTACCTGGACACTTTTTTGTCTTTATGAATGGAATTTATCAGGTTACCTGTTTACATAGTATGTCATCTAATCGGGTCTAGTGTTGCTGAGTTGCAATTTATTGGAATAGATGTTAAACACAATTATAGCTCGGTAATGTAACGTGTCCCGCTAGCAAAAAGGCTAAAACCAGCTAGCATCTAGTTGTAGGCATGTAGGGAGAGTGAGGCTATTTGACTGGTGGAGTGATCTGGCCGACGGCTCCGGACGAAGTCACCGTACTTCATTCACATACCATTCACATTTGTGCGTGTCACAATTGTTTTGTCCAGAATTTGTACTGTCACTGTGCAGAATAGTCTACAGTCTATCAGACAACAACAGTAGCGTAAGACGGGGCATGCGCAGAAGAACGCACCAAGAAAGTAAAGTCTTAAACCGTTTACATTTGTTTGTTAGTACATGGTGTGCAATCCTGCCAGTTCATTCTAATTTGAATAATACCGTAAACCTGGACCTTTGCCTCCTCGTCTCCTTACTTACCTTTCTGCCCGAGTCTGACACCGAGCTCCTCTATTTGTTATCATAGCCAGAATGAACAGCGCGTGCATTTTAGATTGTGTGGCACACAACGTTTTGGTCTGACGTGTATTCTAGTGCGACGTGTAGTGGCAGGAAGGATCATATATACATCCTTTAAATGATAACAAACAATTAGATGCAAAAATATAATGATACAGAAGTCACAGAAGGACTTGTCAAGCGACTCCTATTATCTTAATCCAAGTGGTGGGCATTACAGTGCAATGTCTGGTTTGCTTCACATACAGCAAATGCTATCTTGCAGTGCACACAAAGAAGCAGATACTGAACTTGAATACAAAAGCATATTAATAAGCCCTGTAATGAGCGTCTCCATACTGCTGCCACTTCATAAATTATGGAAATCTACCAGCACAATAATGTGCTGCGACTTATTAATTGAGATAGCGAATGGGTCAACAGAAATGAAACGTGTATTTATCCATGACACTCTAGAGAGAGGCATTCAAGATAACAACTCCTTTCCATCCCCATTCCAAATGTATGCTATCTATGTTGTTTTCAAGGGTGCTTTTAACAACTTTCTTTTACTTTTTTATAGGTCAGCCTGATGGGTACAATTGACAAAATATAAAGTGGAAAAGAAGGCTTGTTATTGCTGAGGTGAAATACACAGCTGTTGAAAAATCACTCTTTTGGTCCCAGCTAAAATGTCTAACTTTACACGCACATGCACACACAGACACACACAGTGAAAGATGATGTTGTGGGGACACTTAGCACTTAGCAGGACCTTACAGTGCGTGCAATTAAAACCTTCAAACATGAAGGTGCAGGGAAGGGTAAGTCATCTTGCTCATGTATGCGTAGCAGCCATGTTGGGACCATTCAGCCTCATCACTAACCTACTGTATATTCAGCCACCCTAGAGCCCTTGATACAAAACATGTAGGAAATCAAATGTACATCTAACCTGCTGAGCCATTACAGCAGCGTCGTGTTACTTATGATGATAACCTTGAGTAGGCAGCACATATCATGCCTAGAAGCTGCATTTAGATGTAAACATGTATAATTTACATGCCATATCATGCTGGATTATGCACTAAAATCCAAATCCTCATTTGACATGGCTCTGGAACAGAAAAAGTATTTGTACAACTTCACAATGAGCAGCAGCAATCATTTATTGGATTTGATGGGACTTATTGAGTAGGCTAAAAAGACAAACTAATACGGTAAGAAAAAGCTTCACATCTGTCTCTAGAATGCATAGACAATGCTTATAACATTTGTAACACCTTAATTTCTGCAGATTTTAGGAGACTTCATCAAAGCATTATTTTTCATTTATAGTATATGTGTATTCTTTTGGAGTGAGCCAGCAGTTTACATTAAATGCAACAGTGGAAAACAACCTCAATCTCTCAGATAATCTGGGCTGGGGCTGCTTGCATGAGTCCTGTAGAAAATTGTGCTTTATATTTTATATATATATATATTAGATCTTATTGCTAAACAGTGAACACACTGTAAGACCAGTGGAAAGTTACAGAAAGAGTACAA
>JAODTR010048387.1:0-17969 GCA_025399935.1 Amblyopsis rosae
GCTACACTTTAAAGGTGGAGTCAGGCTCAGAGCTGGGGTGCAGCTACACTTTAAAGGAGGAGTCAGGCTCAGAGCTGAGGTGCAGCTACACTTTAAAGGTGGAGTCAGGCTCAGAGCTGGGGTGCAGTCACACTTTAAATATAATATTCAGCATGCTCAATTCGCGGTCAACACACACATGTTATTAGTCTGCATGGTCACACAATGAAGTATGCAGACCGGCAATTAGGGCTGAAATGTCACGTAATTTGACCAATTTTACTTTATTTGAAACCTTACTTGAAAAAGCAAGCATGCCAGAACTGACGAGACACTTCTGTTCTCTTTGAGGCATCTGTTTCTTGTTCCTTTCCTAACCCACATCCATCAGATCAACTTCCGTATATGTGATGAAAGTGTTCACAACAAACAAAAACACACCAACCCTCCCTCTGCTCCAGCTCTGTCGGTAGTGGAGCTGAATGCGCTGTGTTAGAGCACTGGCATAACCAGCTGGAGCTGAAGTCACGCTAAAACAATTGGTATAGTTTTCCAGCGTTATGAGCCTACAACGTTAAATTTTTATGTCTACATTTTATTACACTAAGCATTGCTAACAATGCGCGCAGCCGGCGATCTAAAAATAGATCGTATTTTTGCTCTCTGAACAACGATAGGCCTATGCCTAGTTAGGGTTGACAACGCATGTAACATTGTCCAGGTCATCACATGACCATGAACTGAATTATCAGATGAAAGAAACTCACAAAATGAACATGAGAATTCCACAGGTTGTTTTAAATTCTAAATGGGAAAGGAGACATTAAACGAGATTAATACTGTTAAAAATGTTTCCTTTTGAAATATGTTGTATTTCTTCTTCCAAAAATATTTGAATCGGAACCAGGAATCGATAAGAACCGGATTCGATAAGCAGAATCGGAACCGGAGTCTATTGAATGCAAACGATACCCTACTGGCAGCAGGTTGCAATTGTAAAAACGGTGATTCAAAGGACTTTATTGCTTTCATACTTCCCTCTCCGTTGCACCACATTGCTGGTAGTATTATTGAGTAATGTAAGTGCAATGTGGATGCACATGTCAGTTTACCGAGTAGCATATCATCTACTCTGGTAATGTATTAATACTCTGCTCGGTGACGTAGAGTGTATTGGGGATTGTAGGATAGGAGATATTGATATATCCCCTCTGTGCATGGACATCCCACAGTGAAGCCTGAGAAACCCAATCTGTGTGCTTGTGTGGAAGGAGTTTTGGGAAATGGCCAGGGCACAGCCATGTAAAGGGAGAGTCGCGTCAACTCCAATGGATCTTTTTTTTTCACAGCAATGGTGTGGAGCCTTAAAACTGTTCCTGAAATTTAGCCGCAAATACTAAAAGTACCCTATAAATTCTGTTGTAAAATCGGTGCATTTATTGACTATCAAAAAATTTAAATTGCCCACCAAGCACTTCCTGGACCTGTTTTGCCTCTCCATGAGAGGCAATCTGTGTGACTAGTGAAAGTGTTGCACTTCCATTGGCATAAGTCTCTTCCCATGGCTCTGGGCCAGGGTAATGTGAGGGGGTTAGACAGCTTGGTCAATATTTGAGAAAGAGAGGTCTGTGGCCAGAAGAGAGAGACTGTGACCTTGACAGAGAGCCTGTCTTCAAATAGCCTCATTTCCCCCTTCAACGCAGCTGCAGGCTGCTCTGTGATAAATCGTCACGCTAACAAGTCACTTCACATCACGTTGAAACATCTAACAGTTGAAACATTCTGCTGACAGACGGTACGATCTGTGGTGTGTGTGTGTGTGTGTGTTTTGTGTACGTTTGTGTTGTGCTTCCAGAGCAATCTGCAAGAACCCATTTTAAAAATGAATCTGAATGACTTGTTAACCACACTAACACAAAGACATAGGTGTGCAGGTGCTGATAGATGTGTGTTCTGGCTGTGAGACGGCTCGGTTAAACAGTCACCCGATCCTCATACCTACTTGCATGATAACAAGCACTTTAAATATTCATCTCATACACAACTGTCTAATGTTTCACTCAATTATGAGGCCGTGTGTGTGTGCGTTTAATTATTCATGTGTGTATTGGGAGCATCAGCCCTATCTATGTCCTTAGAGGCACTATGATGAGTATTCTGCTATTTCCTAATCAGCGTCCTTGTTTTTGTGATTTATTATATTTATTTATGACATAACAAAATAAAAAGTTGTTAATGATATTAAAATTATTGTATTAAACTTAAGTGTTTGCCACTGGGTCAGAAGAATCAAAGATGATTTTTATATTACCTCATAGTTGTACATATTTGGCATTAAACTCCTTTAAACGTCTACAGCTATGCTTACTTTATTCACAAGAGGAAAATAAGAATGGGATAGGAGCCAATTCACCTTTTTTGTTTATAAATTTTTTTTTTTTAATTCTATAATTTACTTCCCTTTATTGAAGTGGTCCTATGCTTTGAACTAAAATAAAATTATAACATTGATATTTATCAAAATGCAATTGATTTATTTAAATGTTATAAATGCATGCTATATCAGCTAAATTCAAGGAATGCTGTCACCATTGTGGTTGAGCATAGGCCTTTCACGTTTCCGGGGTACGGCTTCCATTTCAGCGAGTTGAAGCTCATCAATGCTTCCAGTGGGATTGTATACGTATTAAAAGTGCTGCAAACGAAGAGGAGGGCTCATAGTTCTATGATTGTTGCGCACCTTTTAAGTACCAATTCTAGCAGAGAACAGCCATATCTTAGTTTCCATTGCTTTCCAGCAGACGAGGACCTCAAGAAGAACTTGATCTTTGCTATTCGGAGGGATGAGGGGCCAACTTTTCAAGTTTTGCGGTGTAGTACCTGTGTAGTACCCATGTCTGCAGCACTCATTACCCCACCGTGATGCGTACGTAAGGACCGTAAGCAGGATGAAACCGTAACTTGGGCCGCACTTCGGAAATGATTCTTTTTCGCATGTGAACGAGGCCCATTACAAAAACATTATTTTGGTTTGACACTCGGGCAGGCCCCGCCCACATTGAGTGCTGAGTGACATACCTCTGAAGAGTTTAATATTCACTGAATTATACTGCTTACTAAATTATTTGATTAAACGGTAACATATCTCTGTAACACCAGAAGCCCCTCCCGTGTGTGTGAGTGACATGCGCAGTGTTGGTACGATACTGTGGCATGGTTAATGTTACTTACATCAAGGACACCAGAAACACAAACGCGCACAGTGCTGTGGTTGGCCTTTGCCATCAGCTTTAACTTAAAGAAGAGCCGTATAGAAGTCAGAATTGTGATTTGACTGTACGCTTTATTGTTTGCTGTAAACACGTAGCTTCATATCTGTGCGATTGCCTGCCCTGAGTGTTGCTGTCGCACTCAGTGTCTGCCACACTACCACACAAATGCCTCCAATATAACAAGCAACCTCCGTTTAAAAAGTGAAGGCCAAAATAATTGATTCCTTCGTTGTATAAATTCCAGTGGCGATTCACTTGGTTTTTGCATTCATGCATTAAATTCCTACAGCCTCAGAAAGATTCCTCCATGCTTCAGTTTCCAAATTGATGTCCCGGCAAATGACCGGGCAGGGACACACTAAAGTCCAGGGAATACAGTTTCTGCACAATTTCTGAGCAATCTTAAGAGAACTTGGCCAAGGGGTGGGGGGTTCATCAGATAAGGACTACCCTGTGATTGGCCGTTGCTACTGTGCATGTACCCTCTGATTGCCATTGCCACTGTACACGGCATCAATGACAGTTAGAATAAAGTTAGGTCAACTCTACACCCAGCATAGCAGAAATGTTGTATGCGCTCTGTGTCCAAACAATCACTGAAATTAATGATTACTGGCTGTAGCTTTGGAGAGGCAGAGCCAGCATCTCTTAAACAGTCATGTGTGGTTAATATGGCACCCTTGGGGGATCTTATCTATGTGGTGTATAAATAGTCCGCTCATTGTGCACGCAAATACAGTAGTGTACAGTGTGCCCATACGCCGAAGTCACATGTAAACACTTACACATGCGCGCGCTCAGACTCTCTCCTACAGGGGTAGGCCGGTGTGCCTCCAGATGTAGTCTGGATCTTAAATGGACACTCTGTCTCAGACAAGACCTGCTTTCACTGCCATGCTACCTGACACCGATCTTTTTCAAAACCCCCAGAATGATTGAGTCGTTCAATGGTGCCTCTATACTTCCATACACAGCAGAAGGACTTGTACTGCCTTTCAACTGTGTGCGGTGGTCGTATTTTAAGATGTCAGTACTGCGTATAATGGCAGAATGTGTACTGCAGTAGTATTGTGTTGATCTTTTTTTTGCTTTATATGTATTAGTATTTTAGCAGTAGGGTACTGTACTAATGGGTTCATACTACACAAACTGGTAGCATGTATATTGTATCTACCTTTCATTAGTATTTATTGCATTAATACATTATAAAGGCATTCCTTCAATGCTGATTAGCATTTGGGGGTTGGGGAAGGGGGGGGTCAGGATAGTTCTCGGAGGAAGGTGATTGGTTGGTAAAGATAAGGACCTGCCATTGCCTTGTCGACGGTTGAGTGCCTGTCTGTCTGCAGTCTGTTCCCACGGCAACAAGAGGTTCTTTTAGGAGGTTCAAACACCCTGGATAGCTTTGCGTGTGTGTGTGTATCAGAGGAGCAGTTGGCACCCTTAGCACCCTGCCCCAAGAATAAAAACACACTTGAAGAAAGAGTGTGTGAAATCAATTTGCTGATTTCTAACTAACCTCCTAAAACAAACACGTAAAAAACCAAACACAACATTGTCTTGGCAACCTCAGTCACAACTGGGTCAACTGGTTTATTGCTGCAGTAAACCACAACATTTGACCTCTCACTCTCAGCAGTGCAGCCAATGGGGATTCAGATGCAAACGGCTTCTTTTTCTGTGACAGTAAACACAGTTATCGAAGATATTGGAATAATAACAGAGAGAGCACTGTAATGCATTTCAATTGAAGCAATAATAGAGGTCTTCCGGTCTCTTAAGTCACTAATGGTGACATTCTGCAGTGGAGGCCTGACGTATGGAAGCGCCCAGACAGCTAAATCTACCCTGCATGGCCTGAAACAAAGTCAATTTACCCCTGAAACAGTTTGCTGCAGAAATGGCGTTCTGGCCTCTGGTTGATCGTAGGTACCTGGGAATTGGCTTAATATACTCAGAATACCCGTTAACACCACCAGAGAGAAATGATGGGCAACATTAGGGTCAAATCTGTGGATTTTTTATTGACTTGCATGAAACACTGTGTTGTTCCGTGGCCATTTTCCATTGCAGGCACGACTCGGCACGGTCAGCCCAACGTTGTTGAGCGTTGCATTCCCCTTACAACCGCAGTTCCCGCTTGACTGTGTGTCTTTAACTGATTATGCGCTTATCTTGACTCACATTTAAAAGAAGAACCTTCCTCATGCTATATTATTACACTGTCCAACATCGTCGGCAGTTTGGCAACATGGATTTTCAGGTTATGTTACTTTTTACAACATCCATGTTTGACTGGTGCATGCAGCCTGACTATGCATTATAGTATGCATATAGTATGCATTATAGGAAAAACGCAAGAAAATTGCATATTTTAATATATATTTTTGTAGAGGAGCGAATAATCATAACGCAGCAACGAGTTGGCAGCAAGTGGGCGTGTTTGCAACTTGCAGCTTATGCAAAAGATATGAGGCGGCCGAAAATAGCGATCATATACATTTGTCCAATGCACACACAAACCGTTCAGCACATCTTTGTGTAATAGCCTAAATAGATCACGCATATTACTCTTTGGTAAAGGTTTAGGTTTCCTTTTAGATTTTTCTCAAGGATGGATTTAAACAACAGTACAATAACACTGAACTATTTTAAGTGTTGGTTTTATCTACACCTAAACCACTTTATCATTGCATCAGTTCTGCTCTAGCCTTATAGGCTGTAGTGGCATTAGCCTATACTAGGGCTGGGTGATATGGACCAAAAAAAAAAAAAAGGTCAAGGTTGACTACCGATGCACGATGGGCTAAATCTTCAGGCATAGAGAAAAAACAGGAAACCTGCTTGTGAAATGCTTGTTTTACTGCTAACATTTATTCAAGCTATAGGCTACAACATGGCTCATTCTAGGCCTCTTTAAATGACAACCAAATATAGTTAACCGAATCATATTCTACAAGTAGAATGACAAGAAGCCTTTTGTTGAATACCTTTGTTAAAAACAATATGCAATAGCAGTACTAGCTAGAAATCCAGATTACAGTAGGACAAATCTATGGGCGCAGTATCAAGTATGACTAAAATTACGCAATAAGGGCTGTGCTCAGTATGTCGAGGAAGCATAAATCGCCAGAACACCGGCTCACTTTGGCCCTGCTCCAGTGAAGGCCCGTCTCGGGCGCGGCTCAGTACGACTTGCCGCGGTTAAACTCGTAATGAAAATGCGAATCGGCGCGGTACGGCGCAGCGCTGCTGAATGTGCCTGTAAGAAAACATTACTGGTCTGCGTAAAGGGTGAAAAGCCCCCACCCTCGCCACATTTCAAAAATCGAACTCAGAAGTGCCCTCTCTCTTCTTCCAGGCTCTCTGCAGTTACTCTGGTTGGTTTCTTTGTGTCGGCCTTATTGCAGGTTAGCGCCAGTGTGTTTCAGGGACCTTTGACCTTTATTAAGTGCCCATTTGACCATACAGTATGTTTGGTCTCTGTATACCTTGCATCAACTGTCTGCCTCTGAAAGCGCTCAGATGTTATCTGACTGTTTTTTATTTTTTTATTGAGCAGTTTATAATTATGAAAGTTTATAGTGTAATTTAGTTGTTTTTGAGATCACATATACTATGTTATTGTTGTATTTATTTATTTTTTGAGCATGCTGTTCTAACTTTGAGTTTTTTTATTGTGTCAAGTTGCTTCACATAAACCAGTTAATTTCTGTATTCTTTGTGAAATTCCCATAACTTTTTGAATCCTGTACAATTTTTCTCAGTAAAATGGTTAATTATGATGAGATTTTCAATCATTCATAAATTAATCTAAATTTCACATCCTAATTATATCTCACCAGGGTTAGGTCCCCCTCTGAGCTCTGTGTACACAGGTTCCGGTGTATACAGTGGTGGCATTTGCACTGCATTACTATATTGTTGTTATTGATATTGACAGTGTGCATGGTGTATATCTAGTAGTACATAATACATATTGGTGAATACTATCTCAGTACCTAGATGAATAAAACCTGCTCTCAGGGGACAGATGAGGAGGTGAGAGATTAAAAACAAGAGTGGGATGAAGAGATCTCACTACTAAAAAGGCAGAGAGGTAGCTCATGGATTCTCTGTCAAACACAAACACACTCCAATTCCAGATGCGATAAGATTGAATGCAATGAATTGGCCAATCACATGGCATGCTCATTACTCAAATGTGTGTGTGTGTGTGTGTGTGTGCGTGCGTGTGCGTGCCTGCCTGCCCGCGCACACACTCACTCGGGTCTGAATATGAACCTATCGATGCGTCACAGACTGAAGACAGGAAGAGGGCCAGAGACTGTCTTATCTCCACGGTAACATGCATGCTAAGTGTATTTACTGTGGGTCCGGCAGGAAGCAGGATGTGTATGTACCCTATGCACTGGACACGCCCGTGGCTGGGACAACCAATGGCACCATGGGGAATTCTAGACGCCTATTAGCGCCGCGACGCACCTCAAAATGCTCCCTGTGTGCAAACAACTCGCACTGCCCAGCATGCTTTTCTGCAGGCGGATGGGTCGAACTGTCGATGTTGTTGATGAACAGATTGGCCCCCATCATGCATCTCTCACAATGAAGATGTTATATGAAGCTTATTGACACTAAACCTCCAGATGTTCAGGTTTCAACTCTCTCCACATTTTGAATTGTTCCATTCAAAGACACAAGGACAAATGTGCGTGCACACACACTCCAAAGGTTAGTGCAGACCTGTGGGTTATTTTGGCTAGAAATAAGCGGTGCTTTTCAAAAGAATGTGGCTTGCAAGATCCACGTTGAAAAGTTTTAGGGATGTGCACTGAATAATCCGAAATGCTTCCAATGAGTTTATCAGTGCATTCTCGATAATTTTGGAGCAAACGTTTGGACGTGGCGGAATAGGCCTGCTTTGACTTTTGCACTTTCACGTTTGATACATTTGTGAGCACCAGAGGTTGCCACTGGGCCCCAACAGGAGCGGACCGGAGTGTACGGTATCGTACAGCAGGGAGCTCATGCTCTTTTTCCACCCAGAAAGCACAGTTTGTTAAACTAAAGTTAGGGTGGTTTAAAAGCTTGTGGGAGGTATCTGAACTGGACGTGAACAACATTACAGACAGCGTAGCATTTACAGCCAGGGTTGGATCTCATGTTGTGAATACCGGTAGGTACGGTTCAGTTTAACCTTGACTAAAGAAGTATAGACCGTTACATGGTAGACTAATTTGGCAAGAAGCGCACTGCAATATTATTTGGAATGCGAGAGAATATCAGAATGTCTCACAAGCTACAAAAGTTTGTGGGACATTAGCAACTGTAATCACAGCCTATTATATTCTGTAACTAACAATATTAAATGGTCTATAGGCATACTGAATTAATTTGGTGATGTGACGTTTAGAGGTTTACTTATTTATGAGTCAACAAATATATCTCAGCATATGTATTCAGACAAGGACTACTTTAGTACGGTACCAAGCAGAACGTGGCTTGTAAAACATCATGGAATTGTGGACACCTATTTACTATGAATTTCCATGGAAACCAAGCTGGCACATGAGCATTGCTTATGGCAGATTTTATGATTGTATGTCATTTCCATACCAGAATTTATACTGTATTATTCAAATATTGTTTTGATGTGTGTGGGGCATAATACACTTATATAATTCATACATTCTTTTGACTCAAATCATTTACGTATATTTGTATAATGGTTTGAATTTTATTTAAAAAAAAAAAACATTTCTCTCCATTGCGGTCACTACTGACATCCAGATCATGCATCCGTTAGGTTGCTAAGATAGTTGCTATAGAAACCAGGAAGCCAGTCTGTGATCTTTTGCATCACCACTGAATCAGTTTTCATCATTCACGAAAAGTGGAACCTTTATAGAAATACAGACACATGAATGTAACTAACTTGTGTGTGTGAGAGAGTGATCTCATGTTTCAGTCAATGTTAGATTGAGTAAAGGAGTGTATATGAGACCCTTATGTCAATACGTGTGTGTGTGTGCCATGACGTGCATTGACCTTCCCGAAGCATAAAGGTTTCCTTCCACAGACGGGTTATAAGTTTTCTTTGTTATCATCTTTAACAAACGCATTCCAATGCAGTCACATTATCGCTGACACACTGTAATATAATAAGGCTTGGCAACATTTAACTAATCTGTTCCTGCCATTACAAGCTCATTTTGAAATTTATCTAAAACTGAATGTGACGTAAAGGTTTTGCTTTGATTTCCATCTGCAGTGAGTGTGTGCAAGTAATCAACACTAGCCTGTCAGCAGCTAACAGGCTAGTGTTCTTAGCAGCATTGGGGTCAGAGAGAGGGCGAGAGAATTAAGATACCTAAGACAACAGTATCGCAGCAGGCATCTGTTGTTAATTGATTAGCCCATATTAAGCACATGCCATATGCGATAAAACAAAAAATAATTATTTCAAAATACGCTCCTGAGTCATGACTGTGTGTATGAAGCACAGTGACTCAGCGAGACACGCTGAAGTCAGAGAATATTTACATCATATGCGCTTCATGGGCACGTTTCATTGGTGCCTCATTTACATGAAGAAATTACCATTTATGGTCACGCCTTCCCTCTAAAGCTCTAAGAAATGTTGCTAATTTCTGTCTGCCAACATGAAGATATCAATGAAGACATGGAACAAAAAAAAACATTTTGGAGGTTATTAACCAATGATAAATCTAACACCATATATATTACGTACATGAGATCAAACTACGAGCAAACTCCCCAATTATTAAAATATTGTCTCAGACACACCGACACTAACATAGCCAACATTAAGATTCTAATCATTTTAAAACTTAAATGAATTACAAATCTCACAGAAAAGTCTAACAAAGAGGGTGGGGTCCAGGAGAGGGAGATATTTGTATGTACAGTATTATTGTAATGTATTATTTTCTTAGCAATGTTCTGCAAGCTGAAACAACAAACACAAAATACACTTAAAATGTTCTGTAAGCTAAACGATATTACTCAAATAGGACTAAGACTTAGTGTCTAGATAATATACAATACAAGATTAAACCGTACAGTTTATGGTCTGGTCTATTACTGTCAATACCTTCTCCATTTGGTGGATTTTATCTTATTAGCAGTTCCACTTTTCTACCACAAGGTGCTGTGCATACATATGGTCAGAGGTGTGCATACATGTACGTTCTCAAGTATAAGTACAAATGGATACATCCCACTCTACGTAGAAACGACGGTATGCATGGTTTACGCATGTGTCTGTATGTATGCGACTGATAAATGAGGGCCCTGGAACACAGCCATGCAGACATCACCTGTACCCGGGGGACTTTTCAACGTCTGTTCTGAATCCAGGTAATGATTCAGGTTTAAAAATGAACATCTAGCTAACATGTTTCTCATGTGTACACACAGAACGAAAAGAGAAATGCCTATTTCTTTTTATCAAAACACTCAAATCAATCAGACCTCCCTATTTATAATTAATTGTATTTGTCTCGCTCTATTGCCTTGCTCAGTGGCAGTAATTTTTGGTTGAGGAAAGGGATATTGATTAGCATAGCATGGCCTAGTAGAAACCTGACTCTTAAAATCCTGTCTCTTCGCCTATCCTCTCCTTGTGGTTTTAGAGTGTTAAATAAAAGTGTGTGTGTGTTGTGAGAGAGAGGTAGCAAGATAGAAAGTGCTGGCTAATCGCATTAGTGAAGTTGTCTACCTCAAATTGGACAGCAATTAAACTCTGTAAAATGTGTGTGTGTGTGTGTGTGTGAGGTGTAAGGTTACAGTGTAAATTACTGTACCGAATTACATTGTTGATGTTAAAACTATTTATCTGTGTTCGGGTGGAGTGACGTTATTCAGAGCATGGGACCAGGACAACGTCCTGGACCTTGTCTGATCCTTTTATCAAAAGGTATCATTGGTCTCTCTCCTTTTCCTCTCCTGTGCTTATCCAGATTATACTCTTTAATCCTGTGGATGATCAAGATTGTCACAGGATAAGTAGTAAAGACACTGATCAATACATCTGATCTCACACACACACACACAGCACTCTAATTTTGCCAGAGGTTAAATGTCCTGACAGGCATGATGATGTAATCTTGTACAACACAAATACAATCACTGGTAATGCACTAATGCGCGTGTACACATTCATCTGTGGTTGAATACCAGGCAGGCAAGATCTATTTTTATAAATATATTTAATCCATGAGTCACTGGTATTTAATTTCAGACGGGCCACACACACACATGCACTCCCTCCCCTTAGAGAATGAAAGCAGCATCTCTATAAAGCGCCACTGTGGGGCATTATGATCAAGAGATCATGAAATTAAAGATGGAGGCAGGCATTATGCAAGTGCTGTGTGCTGGAAGGCTAACTGTTTGTAGCATAGGTGTTAGCAGGGATTACAGTGATTTAGAGTGATGGTATGGCTAGGGGGTTATCCTCTAAGCAAGCATTATGTTTTAAAACATTTCTATTTTGTAGTATTTTGAAGCTCATTTATTTACTGTGTAGTTTGGTAATGGTGCACTGCATACGGTAGCTATGGTTACCTCTTTTATTTGTCTTCTTTTTCCTGAGTGTGTGAGCTATAGCGTAAACTGGAATGTTAGCCATAACAGTCCCATTAACGTTTGTAACCTCTTCTCCTCTCTTTCTTCTCCTGTCTTCCTCCTTCAGGAGATGTAGTAGATGTTTACCAGAGGGAGTTCCAGGCATTGAGAGAGCGCCTCCACTCTGCTGAGCAGGAGAACCTGAGGCGCTCCAAGGAGCTGAATCTGGTCCTGGATGAAATCAAGAGAGCCATCGCGGAGAAGCAGGCTCTTAGAGATATCAACCGTACCTGGAGTAGTCTGTCAGGTACAGACGTGGTCTCTTCTGGAGTGCGCTTATCTATCTTGAAGATGTCTTATCAGTTACTCTGGCCTGGACTAGCCCTGTCTTAGTTTAGTGACTGAGGGGGTTCAGTCACTACCCTTTGGTGTAGCAAAGACTGGGATTTAACAGAGAGGGTTCCAACGGACGACACTTGAAAGGGCGGGGGACTTTTCACCCTTTATGCAGGCCAGAACGACCCATCGATCCATACATGTCAATGTATACTTCTGCCATTTATTTTCTCTGGGGGTTTTAATGGGTACTTTGAGTATATTACATTAATTCCCAAGTACCTACGGTCAATCTGAGGCCACAACGGCGGTTCTGCAGTGAGCTGTTTCAGGGTGAAGTGACTGTGTTTCAGGCCATGTATTGTAGATTTAGCAGTCTGGTCGCTGCTCACGTCAGCCTCAACAGCAACATGCTGTTGGTGACACGCCCATTTAAGAGACCAGACGTGTTCCATTGAAAAGCATTACAGTTGCTCTAATCTCTTTGACCAAAGACCCAAGTAGCATATAAACCTCTTATACAGGGATTCCCTGTATATCTGGCTTGACAACATAGTTGACAACATAGTTGATAACATAGTTGACAACATAGTTGTCAAGGCAACACTGTTGTTCTAGGTTCCCACAGATGACAAGAGGGAGAGGCTGCCGCTTATAGGCTAACTTATTGGTTGGATCATTGACATGATCAGGGTACGCTGCCATGTGTGTGTGTGTGGGGGGGGGGGGCTGCCTTCATAGTGTCATAACTGTTAGGAGTTGATTGATTACATATTCATTATTTATCAAGTGCGTTTTTGTTATACAGTTTATTTGGTTTAGTGTGTTCTAGTCCCTACTAAACCCTAACCCTAGATCTGCTGGTAGGAATGGTCTTTGCGCGCGTATGTGTGCGCACGCGCGCGTGTGTGCGCGTATATATGTCAACATTTTGTGCTTATCTGTATATACAAAGTATTTTGTGTGCATGTATACAAAAAGTATTTTGTGTGTGTGTAACGCTGGACGATAGGGCCAAAATGTATATCACGATATATTTGACTAACACGCACACTAGTATGTATGTATGTATGTATGTATGTAAAAATAAATAAATCTATATTGTGCGTGTTCTCCAGAGGAGAGCAGGATGCGTCTGTGGAATGTCAGTTCCAGCAGGAATGTTCTGCAGCTTCCAAGCATCTTCCATCATCTTCCTCATCTCCTGAACACACACACCAGTCTACAGCCCGCTGTGCACGTGGGCCAGGGACGCACTGGAGGTGCGTACGCCCACACACACACACACACACACACACCTCCACAGTTAAAGGTATAGTCAGCAATTGTAAGATAATACACCAAATATCTCCTTGCGTTTCGCTGGCTACCCGCTCTGTGTGTGTGTTGGAGACGGTACTTCTACACAGCCCTGGCTTTGTCAATAAGAACATAAATAAAACAACAAACAACAACACCCTAGGCTTCGCAATGCTTTTCCAATATATGGGGTGGAGCTTCTGAGGGAAGCACCCTATAGCATTAAAGGGAAAAGCATTTGATTTTGAGTTCAAAGTTGGCAAGCTTTCTTGAGAGTGACTGCCTTTTGTAAATAGAAAGGCTTTCATGAATGGGCCGGCTAAGTCATTCATTATTACCTTAATCCAACAGCCAAACACATATATTTTGTTAGTATGAATTTATGCTTTTGCCTTTGTGGTTTATGCCCAAATGTCTTTTGACATATGTGGTTTTAAATGTGTTTAAATCATGTTACTGTGATCAAGAGGTGGAAAGATTCTTTAAGACTACACACTGTAACGGCAAAACTTGTTGCTCTGTCTTTCCTATTGGACTTAGACTGGAGCTGGGTGCTTGTCTGGACGCGTTTGAATAAAAAATGCGTTACTGTTTTTGCCTATGCATTTATTAGGGATTAAAAGAATAAACTGAAAATAACACAGCAGTATTTTTACTTAAACATATTGTCCACAGGCAGCAGCTGCTTCCCGTGTGTGAGCAGTGCGCTCGGTCAATGCATTTCATAATAGTCCTACAGAGAGATGCACTCACACCAACATAAATACGATCATCAAATCCATTTTGTTGTCTGACATATAACAGAAGGACCATAGAGGTATTAAAGTGGCAGACTAATGTACAGATTAACGGCTCTTACACTCAGATTGCTCTGCTATACGTGTATTGTGCTAGATGTGAGAAACTTGTCAGCTGAATGTTGAAAGACTTGCCACATCTGGTTCTGTCATGCTGGGATCACTTCTACAGCTGTTTCAAGATGTCCTCCATCCATCTGCTGAAAATAACCCCCCCCCCCCCCCCAACCTAGTGCTAAAATAACACTGTGATCTTGCCTCATCATGGCCTTGTTTAGCAGTTAATCAAAAATAATGGAGCCACTCACTATTACTAGTCACTATTAACTATATTAATAGGCTACGAACTTTGTAATTTGCTGTGTTCCGACCTACATCACTGTCCCAACTGTTCCCACAATGTGGTCCCACTGTTCTCATAACATTTTGAGGTCCACAAAATGTTGACTATTTACTTTTTATTGCATGAAGTTGCCTCATTGAGAATTTCACCTTCTAACATAGAACTGACACATGCCTGAAAGCTGCTGTGAGAACCCAGAACTAAGTTTTTATAAGCTGTCAAACTGAAAAATGTAGCATGTAAGGAAACATAAGTGGCTACAGGCAGACACAGATGCAAGCTACACCCACTCAAAGGAAACATAATCAGTGCAACTATGTGCTGAATTGCTTTACCTTGCTAAAAACATTGGGTATTTCACCATGCCAGAGGATTATTATAAATGATCCCACTTTTCCCTATTCTTCCTGCTGAAGCCTTGCGTCTTAATGCTTGTATCCACATTTGTTTCCTTAAATGCTATTTTTTGCTTCAGCAGCTTGTTGAAATGGGGGCGAAATTGTCAGTTTTTACATGCACTCGGCACATAGCAGCTTTTAGGCATTTTCCAGTTTTGTGAAGAAGTCAGAAATGACAAGGAAGTACGTAAAAAAGTAAGCAGAGGATCGGTTGTTTTCAGACAGAGCGAGGCTTAATTGCACACTGTTTCTATGGGAATTTCCAGGGAATTACTTTTTGTTGTACCGATAGTGACACTGTTTGCTCTAATGTCAGACAGACTGGTTACGTAAAAACATTTGCATGTAAATACATTTTAATATCAGCCTGTGTAAGTTTGTTTGATCTCTGCCAAAATCACTTTTTACCTATGACATACTGGATGCGTAGTTGAGTACCTTTCCCCAGTATGGAGCGCGGCGTAGAGCTTGCAACGTTGCGTATGCAGTAGCGTCAGGTGAAGGCCTACGCACGCATGCAGTAAAACGCATGCAAAAACTTGCCTTGGCTGGACCTAAAATTAATCTGTGGTTAATTTTACTGGTAAAAATTGTACCCGTACTGAATTAATAACCATATTTCCCATGGAACAATGTTAGCTTCATTCAGGTTTGATAACATTAGCTTAGAAGGACCTGCTACCATCACCATGGATACCAGCTGTAATCAGAAAGTGTATAGGATGTTTCATTGAGGTTGCATAAAACTACGCAGTGTTGGGAAACCGGCATAAGTGTAAGTACGTATTTGCATTGTTGTTAATCTGTCTCTTTTTTCCCCTCTGTGTGTAGTCTCCATAGTGATGGGGGTTCCCAGTGTGAAGAGGGAGGTTCATACCTACCTAACGGACACCCTGACATCTCTCATGTCAGAGCTCAACCAGGCAGAGAAAGACGACTGTGTTATCGTGGTTTTCGTTGCTGAGGTGTGCGTGTGTTGCCCAGAGCTTTCACTGTACTGTAAAACCCTGCCGTGTCCAAAGTGCGTGTGCGCGCGTGTGTGCGTGTGTGTGTGTGTGTTTTAAAGGTCAGTGTTTTTAGCCTGCTAATAAATGACATGCACATCCACACACAGAGCTACAGTGTATTGTTACACTATGCTAATTGGCGTCAGCGCTAGCCCTGACCTTGGCATTATACGATATGCCCCAGAAGGTATGTTGATAGCAGTGATGGTAAAACCCTGTGTGTGTGCGTGCGTGTGCGTGCGTGCGTGTGTTTTCACACACATTGTCCTCACCCATGCGTATAATTGCATAATTTATGAGAGGGAGAGATGTCAGGCGGGGATAAAAGAAGCATTTGGGTGCTAGCATGCTTTTGTAAACTGACATGTATTTGCACTGTACATAAATCACTGGTTGCTACATCTGCCTTGTTTACAACAAATCTGCAGCCAATTACAGACCACATGTGACAGTTACATGGTCATCATATGTAATTCAAGCTAAACATCTATCTCAGACTTGGCTTGGCTTGTCTTTTCTCCTTAATATGCAATATTAAATAACGACATATGTTTAAGATCAAACTTAATGGTGTGGTCAGCTATTTGTAAGATAATGCACATTGTCAAATTCACCAAATATCTCCTCGCTTTTCGCTAGATTATCGTTCTCTCTGCGTGTTGAAAAAATAATCCAATACTTCTACACAGCCCTGTGTAAATAGGAACATAAACAAAGTGGTGAAAACCGCAAGTCCGCAGTACTACGCACTGCTTCAGAATGCATTTCTATGTGTGGACCGGCGCCGCGGAGGAGCATTGTTGGCAAGCGTTCTTGAAAATGACCCTGCCTTAAATTCAGTTCCATTCACATGCTGTGAAAACAGACTGTGATGCACTATAATAATCGCTATCGAGAGGCTACATACTTTGTCTTGGTGTTTTAAACAGGCCAAATGTCAGAATGTCACTTTTAGCCTTAAGTGAAAGGCTTCCTATTTATACACTGAACTCAAAACCTATGGATGTAAAAAGTATTCAACGTTTCTTTTCTTTTTTTGCTGTTGATTAGGGTTAAAGGCCGTTCAGATTAAACGCGCAAATGAGGGCGCAGATCCCGAATTTCAATTCATGTGTATTGGTGCCTGAGCGGACGTGCTGCTCGGACGGACACGGAGGCCCAGCGTAGCGCGTCCCTACGAGCAGAGCTGCGCGAAAGAGATGTGCAGGTACGCGGAGCAGCGTGCAAACGTTCAACCACGGTGAACTCTCGCGCTCTACTCAAGCGGCAACTCCAACAGGGAGGGCCAGGATAGCTTGTTCTGACAGCAACGAAAGAGAAATTGATTGCAGTTATGTTCGGAAAACACCGAAATATAACATCCTGTCTCTATAAAAAAATAAAGGATTGACCACATGCCATGGAAACATTACTGGTAGGCTATGTTTCATTAATGTTATAGGCTAGATACGAAATATAGTATTACTTGCTAGAGTTGGTTAAATTTTTGACCTGCACTTTCCATCTCAGCTCAAGTCTGATCCGTTGTTGGATTTGGTTGACACCTAGCAAAACAAAAGCGCTAGCTAAAAAGATAAAACCTAGCACCCTACCTTGCTGAGAGCGCATCTTTTTGCACGAACGGCCCTTTAGGGGTTCAAACCAGCCACACTACTGCACTGAAACTTCATATTTCAGTGCTTGTTAATAATAATATGTATTTCACCCAGCAGTGTGGGCGGGGTTTCATTTTATAATGGTAGTTTCAATTCCCTTTGATTTACTTATGCCACAATTATAAATGAGGCCATAACAGCATTTTCTTCTGCTGACCTGTGTGTGAAGACCCAGTTAGCTCCACCCTGCAGCTAAAAAAGAAACCCACTGTCGCCCATAAGCCCACAATCCAGCTATAGTCCCTGCTCCATGGGGAGGAGATGTGAGTGTGGGTTGTGGTGCCCCCCTGGGCG
>JAODTR010048398.1:0-18558 GCA_025399935.1 Amblyopsis rosae
TCCAGACAACACAGCTCTCAGGATCATAGGGACACACAAACCTCTCCACAACGATAAGGTGATGGTTCCCGGAGAGGATGCTTTAACATTTCTTGTTTAACCAAATATCACTTTGTGTTGTTGCTAGCAGCTAGCCACCTATCTATAATAACCCTGTACCATAGTGGCAAGAACGGCTGCAGTTTCGTGATATGTAACCCTTCATTCATTAATTAATATGTACTTATGGGTACATGGCTGTTTAGTGGGCAAGGATGGCTGCGATCACAGGGCTGTGTGACTAGCTGCTGCTGTGTTTATGTGGTTGACACGAACAACAACGAACTACATTCTGCCTCCTGTATCCTTTACTGTAGTCTGGCCGGCGATGTGGAATTAATGTGCAATATTAACATTTTGAAAACACTGCTGAAAATAACCCAGAAAACCCATAAAACTATGTTCAAAACACATTTGAGTACTAGCAGTAAAGCCTCAAGTCAACACATGTGGAAGTCGGGGCGGGGTGGGCAGTGGCTTGTTAAATTTGAAGCAACAGTCACTGAAATCTGACCCTTTTTCGAGAGTTGTGGTTGTGATGGCGCTATTCCACATAATTGATGTGGTATTTTCACATAAGATGGTCAACTACATTGCTTTGAGAAGTCAAGGAACTGTGTCAACAAGTGAAAAGGAGCATGAAATAACTCCTTTTAAATATCTTAAAAATAAAATTGTGTTGGCTATAGGCCTACTATATACATAATATATTATGTATGTGTATAAGTAGTGAAAACGTAATACAAAATTTATTTTAATGTGCCACCACAGGTCAAAGACTGAGAAACAAGGAATTACACAACATGTATTACAGTAAGCAAGAGATATACTGTAAGAATATTCAATAATGGAATTGGTCATACAATAAATTAACATGCATTCTCCAAGTGTTTAACTCCTTTTAAATTAATGCATGAAATATATTGAATAGTTTTGTTCTAGTTTCATATATATATATATATATATACTTCTGTATTTAAGGGGGGGTAAGTAAAGACAAAATTGGGAAGAGAGCGACACTTTGATGGAGAAAGTGGTGCGTTGAAAGACAAATGGAGCGATTCACTTGAGTGAGCGTGCAAGAGAAATTATTAGTAATAGGCCACTGAAAGAGGGTGAGAGACTCATTACAAATGCTTAAGTGCTGGGGTATGTGTGTGTGTGTGTGTGTGTGTGTGTGTGTGTGTGTGTGTGTGGTGTGGGGGGTGTAAATGAGAGTCAGAGAGTTCTAGAGAGAGTTGTGTGTGATCATGAGATAGAGGAGGGGAAGGGTAGAGAGTGATTGGGTGTGCCTGCAGAGGAGATGAAGAGAGAGAGTGGCTGTTAGAGGACTGTGGCTTACAGTAATGTAATGCAAATATGGTTCTTACCAAGGCTGGGGAGGACAGTGACAAATGAAGCCACATCCAGATCTCATGCAAGGATAATTCTGCACAATGTTTGTCTTGTTCCTCTCCAGAATCTAATCAAATAATTCACACAGGATCTATCAATAACAATTAGCATGTTAAATATCTGGGCCTGTCGGGGAGTCCAAATCCTGTGTTGTGAACGGTGTTGTGACTGGTAATGACCGCAGCAACGACCTACAGCCAATGAGAGCACAAGACAAGGACAAGATGATAACTAGGGGGAGGAGTAATCCTTTGTAATCATTTGAACTGCTTGAAGAAACGCACAAAGATACTGAGATAAATTCCAGTCTATAAAACACGTATCCCTTGTCGATATCGATAACGCTTCATATTTATTAAAAATTATTTTAAACAATTCAAACTACATTAGTGGTGGTAGATATTGTGATTTAAAGAATATGTTGAGAAATGTGCCGTCTCCATGTTAACGAGGTGCAAAGCTATGGAGGGATAGGCCTATAGTATGTCTTGTCTGTGAGATATGCCTAGGCCATATGGTCGTGAAACATTCGATTTCTCCAAGCTCCAGGTTGACGTAGTTGCTTGGAACGTCTTGTAGTGTGTGACCCCCTGTCATGTCATATAGTGTGAATCACACAATGACGTCAAGAGACTGTCAGGCAGTGTGTGCTGCACATCCATCTAACCACTTTGAAAGTTGTGTAGTGTGAACTCTGCATTAGCCTATAAGGCCAGCTCATTGTTATATACTTTCCAGGAGCTGGACTAGGCTTCAGACAAACGACTTGGCTCATGATGTAATACTTCAGTACAGTTCGCAATATACAATATGATACAAATAAAACATCAAAACATCCCTGAAGCAACGTGTTTAAGAAGAAGAATTCTTGACACATCTAGGTTTCTTCTTCAGAGCCTGTTTGTTTGTAGGCTAATATCTGACAGCCTGTCACCTTGAACCTAGCTCTCTGTACAAAAAGATACTGACAGCTTCAGCAAGTGTGTGTGTGTGTGTGTGTGTGTGTGTGTGTGTGTGTGTGTGTGTGTGTGTGCGTGTGAGAGAGGTTCTCACATTCTATATGCTGCCTCCAGTCCCTTTGACTTTCTAATCCACAGGAAAATTGCCCCCCCCCCCCTCACACACACACACACACACACACACACACACACACAAACTTGAGACAATGTGTTTGTCTGAGTCGCTGCAGAGTTGGCTAACTGGATTTTCTACAAACACGCTAAGATTTAACCCCCACCGTGTGCACACACACACACACACGCATGTACACACATGCACAAATAAGCTTGTGAGAATGCATTCATAAATGTGCACACCAAATAACACTGCACATCTGCAGCTAGAGAAAGCAACCCATTGTATATTGATGTTCTCTTTACTTTATTGCATTTTTCTGTTTCTCTCTCCCTCCATCCGTCTCTCTCTCGCTCTGCCCAAAAGAGTGGACTGAAGAGAGAGAAGAGAAACTTAATCCCTCTATTGAAAAAGAGGAGGACCACTCAGGGTCTTTCTCTGTTTTTTGCCTGCATGTAAAAAGAAAAATCTAGACGTCTCCCCTTCTTTTTTCATTCCACATGATTCCCATCCAAATCATGCATGCGTAAGTGACGGTGCATGTGAACTCGCGCGTCCTTACACACAACATTCCATCCAAAACGCGTTCCCACTCGTACCGCTGCCCATTGTCTTCTCTGCCCGTTTAAAATGCCGTTTTGGAAGATCTGTTAAGATGTTCTGTTAAACCCAATTCAGTGTGTCAAAATGCAATTGACCTCTTTATGACAACATACTTGCATGCACTGCTCTTCTACCTATTTCTGTAACTTCCAACACAATTGGGAGTGCAACGCACATCTAGGCTAAGAATAAAAATGGAACGGATTCAAGTCTAACAAAGTCTATCTCACGGCCCCACAGAAGCTTCTAGCAATACTTTGCGTAGGGGGAGAGAATCGCTAGTTACGTGACTCACGTAATTGCTCACATAACTACACCACCTCATGTACATACAGTACGTACCTACTCAGCACAAGGAGGGGAAAAAGAGAATATGGGGGCCACAAGGTAGAAGAGGGTCCGGACATTGTGTAGGGAGGGGAGCAGGAGGACACACTGATGTAGAAAGGTCCCGCTCTGATGGACAGGATGGAACTCCTGCAGAGTAAAGTGTAGCCTCACGCAACTGACTGATTGTGTGTGCGTGTGTGTGTGAGACAGGCAAAGAGAGAACTGTGGTATTGTCATCTCGGGTATTGTCATCTCTGAACCCTTACAGTAGATGCTGTTGTAGTATCCTTTTGAAAATCTGCAGCTGTTCCAATTACAGTACAGCAATGATTATGTGTACACCACTAAGATGATGTGTCACTTATTTCATTCTTGTTACCATGTGTGGCTAGTGACAATGTGATGCATTGTGATGTTGTGCATTCAGCCCTGGTCATTCAGCATACACATCATGTACTATTTACACAGCCTACTTACTCAACTGGAAGATTTGGCCTACAAAAAAGTGTGTGTGCACGAGAGAGACCCTCAAAATCGTGTCTGAGAGTTCATGCACTGCTGCACCCATTTACTGTTGGAACATGTCTCCGTATGTAGTACACACACTAATTGAAAACAATCAAAACACACTTTCAACCCCAGAGTGGTGTGTACACTACCATAGATGCACGCATAGGCTCCTTTAAGGGAGCATGGGCATCATCATCACAGAGTGCCTTGGTGTTTCATGTTGTCACGCACAGTGGAGCACGGTTGAGTGTTCATATGCTGCTGCTCACATTCATTGGCGTCACGCTATGGCTGTGCTTGTCTTTGTTACTTTGTGTGGAAAAGCAATTTCACTCAGCTGCAGGGCAGCTGAGTTGCACACTCTTCAATGGGACGTCTCGTTCATCCCCTCATCAAATGGTTTTGACATGGCGTTTAGCACACCGGTGAAGCGTGGTTCAAACCAATGTTTCGGGAATTCATCTTGAACGATAATCCCCTGTTTTGTCTTAAACTAGGAGAAGGAAGAATGATGGTGAATGTTTTCCTTTGTGTCAGAACAATTTACCTGACCGCACACTAGTATTTTGGTTTTATCAGTAGCCAGAGCTTATTCGAATCGGGAAATCTATGAAGTTGTCTGCTAGAGTTTCCAAAGAAGACTTTTTAGGCTGAACAAAATGTGTTCTTAAATGTTTTTCTTTATATTATTGGTTTAACCAGACTATATCATTTATGTTTTTTCTATTTAACAGGGATTTAACACATCAATAAATATTTCAGTTAAAGATGCCACACAAGCAGCCCCCCACCAGTTGTTAAAATAAAAGCCACTTAATATTTAAAAAGGTTAAAAAAACAGACAGATTAGCAGACAGTAACATACAATATTAATTCACATCAATAATAATTTGAGCTTGCACGTGCATATAGGCTCCAAGATGGGCCATAGCCTACGGCCATAGCAGGCTGTTGTAGGGCAATTGGAGATTTTAGTGTTGACATGTTTGTTATCCAGCAGTTTTTTTAGTTGACGAGTGATGGATTAACACTATTTATCCCTTTGGGGAAATTTGGACATGCACACACATATGCGACATGACGCCACCCTGACATTTCAGTCCCTGAGGCCATACCATAGTTCAGTTCAGAAGTCCAACTTCAGTGGAACTGCTCCTGGTCTAGATTTAGTCAGACGGGATTGACACACAACTTCAAAACATTGACTGTTTTAATGTCCTTCCTATTTTAAACCCCCTACCAAAGCGAAACAATAATATATCTTCTGAAGTATTGGTTTAAAAAACATATGTCTCGTAGGTATTGTCCTCTTTACCTCACTTACTTCATCCAATCCTCTTGTTAAGCCACAAAAGGCCCGGAGGCAGATGAAGTATCTATTGGCCCAGGCATGCACCCAGAAACCAAACATGGATGTAATGCCGTACAAACTATGAAGGGACAGAGATGGAGTGATTCAAAGAGAGAGGGAACTAAGTCCACTGACAGTGATGTTGGAAGACAAATGCAGTGGTGCGTGTCAGAAGCCTCCTTCTCCTCCTCCTTGTTGTTCATGCTCTGTCTCTCTTATTCTCACTGTCATTTGCATCCTTCTTCCTTCACTTCACCCTCTTGATTCCATCAAATATGTCTGGATTTATCATGCATATCTGGTCCATACAGAGGCTGCTCTTGTAGCATACAGAGGCTACTCTTGTAGCATTCAGGCTATCATATCAAAAGCCCCGCTCTTATTGGCAGGGGCAGTGCATTTTTTAAAATTCAAGTCACGTAATTAAACGTGTCAGGACAATTGGCACCCTTACTTCCATGTGTGTGTGTGATGTTGAAATTAATCTTGGTGTGCAGCAGAAGAAATAGTACCGGTAGAAGGTTATTGATCCCTGGGGGGATATTTAGGTGTGACGCTTTTCATGTCTGATTCAGGTTTGATGTGATTCCATTTGGGTTTGCAATACAAAGAGCATAACTTTTATTGAATCAACTAGTCTTTGCTTATCAAAAAGTGAATGTCTGGGTTGTTATGGTATACTGCGTATAAACAGTATAATCCATTATCATAATGGGCATATGAGGTGTCTACTTTGTAATATGATTTATTTAGGTATTTATCAAAGGATTCCTATTCCTAAATGTTCATTTTTTGTATGTGTAGTGTGATTGCAGCTTCAGTATACACACATCCAATAATCTTCTATTGATGGAAAGTGAGTAGTAGAGGTATTAACAGATGAATATGATATTTTCTCTTCTCTTTGATGGCTATTTCAGTTTTAACATGACCCGCCGCATGTGCAATTGAATTCACTTGGTGTGTATGTGTGTGTGTCTATGATGACGTGCACAGACATATTCTCTTACACATACTAAATCAGGCAGGTTCCATTAACAAAGCATCAGCTTGTGATCATAGAGGTGTGTGGGATGTTTAAGGATTCAGAGATATAAGATCTAGTACTCTTGTATATTGCAGCAGCATTCTAAGCACTTCTCCCTTTCTCTCTCCTACACACACTCACTCTGTTTATATCGCTATATATATATATATATATATATATATATACATATCTTGTTGCTGCTTTTCTTACAGTGTGCCATTATGCTTCATCTGCACTTGTTCTCCCATCCCTCCCTCTCTCAGCTCTGACATCGTCTTGTCAGTTCAGCAAACATTAATGACATGATAAAATACAACCGCTGTCTGTCTCTCTGTCTGTCTCTGTCTCATGTTCAAGTTCAAGTTAGCGTCGTTAGCATGACAGTTATTGAAACAGTATTGCCAAAGCTAGGGGGTCGGTAGAACACAGTAAGAACAACATCCCAAACAACAGAGCCAATAGTGGCGCAGTAATAACGTTAGAACCTCCCTCCCTTCCTCTCCCCCCAGCTGTTCCATCCCATGGTGAACCTGTTGTGCAGCCCTGAGCTCCGGATGTTCCTGTGTGCCCTGTACGCCCCCGTGTGCACGGAGTACGGCCGCGTGTCCATGCCGTGCCGTGCCCTGTGCCTGCGCGCCAGGGACGACTGCCACAAGCTGATGGAGATGTTCGGCGTCCACTGGCCAGACGAGATGGACTGCAGCAGGTGGGTTTCCACGGCGATCTCCCCGCCGGACGGCATGCCGCGTAGCTGAAATAGCCCGGACGTAGTTTGACCCAGGGCTGACCTTGTAGCCGCCACATGCGTGTTCCGCACGTGTCTGCCAACACATCTGTTGCCGTCCCGCGCGCATGCTTGGACTCAGGCCCACATGTCATGTAAATCACGGCTCCCTCCCCTCTCGCTCACCTCTTTTGTTTCACCCAGCTATTTCCCGCCATGCATTTTGCATCGCTCATCTCTTCTCTGCCCCCGCCACACACACACACACACACGCTCATCACTCTTATTCGGTTTGCTCTCGTCCTGGACCTTGTTGTTCTAAGTAACCGTTAGCAGGCAGACGGAACAGCTGTGGTCGTGGCCGGGTTACATTACAGCGCGCTCTCTCTCTCTCTCTCTCTCTCTCTCTCTCTCTCTCTCTCTCTCTCTCTCTCTCTCTCTCTCTCTCTCTCTCTCTCAGGTTCCCAGATTGCGATGAGGCCTACCCTCGTCCAGAGGACCTGCTGGCTACGTCTGACGCCACAGACCGCTCCTCGCTGACCGTCCAGAGGGAGTATGGCTTCTGGTGCCCCCGGGAGCTCAAGGTGGACCCTGACCTGGGCTACATGTTCCTGGGCAGAGGGGACTGCTCTGCCCCCTGCCCCTCCATGTTCTTCAGCCGCCAGGAGCTCACCGTCGCCCGCTACCTCATCGGAGCGGTGTCCGTCGTCTGCCTGTCTGCCACGCTGTTCACATTCCTCACCTTCCTTATCGATGTCACCAGGTTAAAACATTAAGCAGACTCGGTGCTTATAAACGTATATCTGTTTGTTTGAATGCACTCACTATTTACTCCCCAGGGATGTTTCCCAATAAACTGAATGTTTTTAGATGGTTTAGTCTACTTACACAATGGTTGCCTGACTATATCATTAAGGCCATGCTTTACATGCTTTTAACTTACGTTAGTTAGCGTGTGCAAGATGACTACCATGCGTATCCCCTGCTGCATTCCTTTGGAGCTTCGGTTGGGCGCGTCCCGTGAAATGAATGCTACAGTACGTGCTCACAGGAACGCGGGTGGGGGCAGTGGGCTATATGAGCCTCTGACAGGCAGGTCAGCAGCAGACTATGAACCATCACCACCCTAAATGAAGACATTTGTACTGTATGTCTCCAGCCAGCCAGGGCGGTTTGTCCCTTGTCTGCCCCCTAGTGGATATATATTTTAAGAGGGCTGTAGTTGGGTCGTAGCATTACATAAATAGCATGCGTGATGCTGCCTGTACAATTCTTTCTAATTTCCTTTGGTTCTTTGGTTCTAGATTCCGCTACCCTGAACGGCCAATCATATTTTATGCCGTCTGTTACGTCATGGTCTCACTAGTGTTCTTCCTCGGGTTCCTATTGGAGGACAGAGTGTCCTGTAATGCTGCCAGCCCCGCCCACTTCCGGGCTTCTACCATAACGCAGGGTTCGCACAATAAGGTGAAACCTTTTTTTTATTGATTCTAGTGATTGTCTTTAGCTCTGCCCCCTATACTGATCTTTAGCTACTGGTGATGTTATAAATAAATGGTAGTCATTAAATAAATAGAGGAGTTTTGTTTCAATTTGTTGTTGTTCAACACCTAAATTCTGATCAAATCAATGTATTACAATAAACGGAATACATTATCAGTATTCATACAGTATTAGGAAATACAATCTGAAATGAATTTGTTTATAATTTGGAACTGCTAGCAAACAAGCTTTTCTGGAACACTGAAAACATGTAACTTAACATAATACCCCATTTGTGTTAAATAATTATAATTATTTATATATATATATATATATATATATATATATATATATATATACTGTATGCGTGTGTATTATCCTACTACTATTGAGTAATGAGTGTAATTCTCAATAGTGGCCGTACTTCTCCCCTGCTGTTGCCTGCCAGGTGTGCACTCTCTTCTTTATGGTCCTCTACTTCTTCACCATGGCCGGCAGCGTGTGGTGGGTCATCCTGACCATCACCTGGTTCCTGGCGGCCGTGCCCAAGTGGGGCAGCGAGGCCATCGAGAAGAAGGCCCTCCTCTTCCACGGCTGTGCCTGGGGCCTGCCGGGGGCCCTGACCGTCACCCTGCTGGCCCTGAACAAGATCGAGGGCGACGGGGTCAGCGGCGTGTGCTTCGTCGGGCTGTACGACATGGAGGCCCTGCGGTGGTTCGTCCTGGCTCCGCTCTGCCTCAACGTGGCGGTGAGTGGGGGAGGGGTGAATAGAGTCATTTTGACCTATGACCCCACCGTGGTTTCAGTAAGAGCTGTTGTATACAGCAAGGGGTAGCACGGCCTTTTCACTGAGATCAGTCTGGAAACCCTGTTGGCATTAGTGTTCGCCCAGCCACCCTGCTGGCGGTCCAGTCAGGGGGTTAGTGAGATGAAGTCAAGCGTGCTTCTAAATGGTGGTAGAGCTAGATGAGGCGATCACAACTGTTTCAAAATCAACCAGAGGTCTACGCCCAGTAGGAGGAAACAACTGTGAACACTTCCTGATGGAACTTTGCCACACCTTAGTCACAAAGTGAATTTTGGGTTTGGACCAGGCAATGCAAGGTGGTCATAGTCGCTCTTCTACAAATGTAATTTCAGTTTCACTGCCTTTGTTGTGTGGCTGTTTAAGGCTCTGTTATTCTGTGTGCGTGTGTATGCGTGTGGGCATGTGTGCGTATAGAGATAGTGGGTTGATACATGCATGAAGGAGCATCAGAAGCGTGGGTTGGGTGAGTCGGCGGGTGCACCACTCTGTATATGTGGCCACCTGTCAAGTCTCCCATAGAGAGCCAAAGTCACTTTCGCATTATTGGACTTTAGTTTGGAAAAAATATGTATGGTAGTCAACAGCGAGAATACAAAAATGTTTATATCCCATTTGAATTGTGACACGAAGTTCACATATATAATATACACATATATTTCATGTGTGTATATAAAAGATAATCGTTAAAGTAAAGAACGTTGCCCTTTGTTGTGAAACTATAATGTTTAGTTTTGTGTGTAACCGCTCAGTGAACTACAGCTTTTGTCTCGCACAACACACGTCACAATAACAACGCTCTCTTCGGCTTGAGGGTTGTGGCGCGACAACGTCATGACACTTACGCGACACGGGGTTGTTAGTCTTACTAATTACATATTTTCACAGTCTTATACGTCAACAAATTCACGACGAATTGAGAATTTCTTGATTCAAATCATTTTATTTTAAATAGTCAAACATCATGTGTGTGCTTCGTGTCACAAAGCACACACATTTATTCTCACCGTTGACTACCATATATGTTTTTTTCCAAGCTAAGGTCCCATAACGCGGATCTCTATTACCGGTGGTGGGTGTCCTCCCTCTCCTCAGGTGGGCGTGTCTCTCCTGCTGGTGGGCATCGTGGCTCTGAACCGCGTGCGCATGGAGATCCCCCTGGAGAAGGAGAACCAGACCAAGCTGGTCAAGTTCATGATCCGCATCGCTGTGTTCTCTGTGCTCTACCTCGCGCCCTTGCTGACTGTGATCGGCTGCTACCTATATGAGCACACCTATCGCGGTGTGTGGGAGAAGACCTGGGTGGGAGAGAACTGCAGGAGCTACCACATCCCCTGTCCATACCAGGTACTGTGGGAAGGGCTCTTCATGGCCTAAGAGACACCTAGTGGTAACACACAAGTATTGCAGCTTTACCAGGCTTTCATGTATACTTAATACATGACTAATCTTAAACAGTATTCAGCTGTATGGGTGCAGCAATGTTGATGTAGCTCTGTCCATTTACTCACATACACTAGTTTGCGGTTGTCACTAAATGGTTCCGTAGTGCCGTTTGAAGAGGGGCACAACCAGAAGCTCTTTTACCTGGAGTGACTTACAGTACAGTGGGTATACGTAGTAAGGAGCAGCTCTGCGGTACACATCTGGCTAAGAGAATTCTAAAAACAACAGAAGCTGCTGTTGACGTCTAGCTTTCTGAAGTGCACTTCATCACCGCAGCTGCACTCGGTAACAAATACCACCGCACGCAGACAGATTTGTGACCGTTTTGTAAAACTCATTAAAACGGCTTGTAAGAGCATAGCTATCAATTTCCTGGTGTCTCTTGGTGCATCATTATCACCATATACAGCTCACATTATATAACATGTCTGTGTTTAGTATTCAGTTTATTAGTGAGTGGTAGTGTTGCAAGCACACACATGCACTGCTCCATCTGCCCTGTCTGTTGCTCTGCCATGCTCTGCTGCCTGTATTATACGAAGCCTCTGTGGTGGTGTTGCTGGGAGGAGTTAGGGGGCCTTCACACAGACAGGCACTGAATGAATAAGTATGCACACTGTCACAGCCACACACTGTATTAAGAAGCGTTGAAGGGGTTTCATTGTTAAAACAGAATGAGGAAATCTGTTTTGGAGAGAGGCTGTGAAGGCTTTAAATGAATTGGTGTGTGTTTTTAAGGTTACAGGTGAAGATTCTTATGTTATTTGTACTGTGTACACTGTATTTGAGGATTGCTGTTATTGTGCCTGTATTCATGAAGAGACCTCTGTACTGTCACATTGTAGCTCTGGAATTTCAGTATTGCTGCCATTTGATCCTGCACCAGAGGCCTGTGTGTTTGTGCGTGCGTGTATGTGTGATATTGCACATATTTTGGAACAATTACAGTTGTTGTACAGTTACTGTAGCATTCCTGTGGTCAAATACTAAGGTGATATTTTTAATATCAGACGCGTATTAAGAGACAATGTTACCCCTGCTATAACGGGCCCAACCAGAAAAAGCTTGTCTTCTCCATGTGGGATGATTTGTACACACCAGCAGGGGTAGTTTATTGGGGCTAATTCACTCCTGTTCTATATTCTGTGTCAGTTTGTAAGGCTTGTTTGGCTTCTGTTAGAAAGAAAAAAATTTCAAAGAAGAGATATTTACATGAAAGAAGATATTTACATGAAAGAAGAGAAATGTACATGAATGTTCAAAGTGTAGAACATGGCACTTGCAACACAACCCTATACATTTTCATGATGCATTGACTGATATAACTATTTATCTTCCTGTTTTCCCAGATTGATCAGACCAGTCACCCAGCCCTGGTTTTGTTCTTGACTAAATACCTGATGATGTTGGTGGTGGGGATTCCCTCTGTCTTCTGGGTGGGCAGCAAGAAGACCTGCTTTGAATGGGCCAGCTTTCTGCACGGACGCAGGCGCAAAGAGTAAGATATTTGGGAAGATATTAGGGAAATGAATTGCATAAATTATTTGCCTAAGCTCCACTGTATTGTTTCATTAGATTTTGATCAAGGTCAATCATGTATGGAATTAACCTTTCAAAATGAGTATGCTGGTGAGTGTGAATAAGTGTGTTAAGGCATAATAAGTCTTGTACAGCCAGGAACATATTACATGAACCAGCATGTATAGGCTGCACACAGGATAAGGAACAGCTTGCATAACAAGCCCAGCTGCTGCAAATCATACTTGTGTCTTGCACCAGGTTATAATAAGGGCATTGGTGCTTTTATGAGCGTTATTACAAGTAAACGACTTCATTGGTGGGTGTAAATGAGTAACCTCATCAAAAACACAAGAGCACAGGTTTCCTGTCTCCGTGGCGACATGAGGGTATCTTGTGCACCTGTGTCCTCCCTCCCCCTAAAATAACCCCCTCCCCCTCACCCCTCCCACCACAGCAGCGGCGTTAACGAGTCTCGCCAGGTGCTGCAGGAACAGCCCGACCTGGCCCAGTCTCTGCTGCTGAGAGACCCCAACACGCCCATCATCAGGAAGTCCAGAGGGACCTCCACACAGGTGACTAAGCGCTTAACACAACACAATGCCCCATTACAAGCAATGGCACTGTGTTGAGGATTACATTTACAGTATGAAAGGAATATAATGCAATGACTCATAATAATAGTTAGTGTGGTTCGAACCAGCGACCACTGTCGCCTCAATAGAAGTAGTATTTCTACTAGTAAATGCGGCGTGGTTGCAGTATTTTCAGTAGTAGTACTAGCTTTATGAGTGCTGCAATGGTAGATGTAGTTATGGTGATGGCAGCTGCATAAAGGTTGATACTACTGTAGTTATATGATTAGTGGAAGCATTATATACTACTGTGTCTTGAAACCCAGTGTACAGTTTAGGTCATTTGGAACAGATGACACAGATCTCCCTGTATTTTATTGTGTAGAGTAGTGCTCCGTGGCCACTGGCAATAATACATGTATTACACACGTGTTTGATTTAACTGTTGACAATGATGCACGTTCCTCCACCAGGGTACCTCCACCCATGCCTCATCCACCCAGTTGGCCATTCTGGACGATCCCGACGAGCCAATCAGACCATATAAGGGCCATGCGGCCTCCATCCGTAGCAAGGCCAGCAGTGTTCACAGCAAGGCCAGTTACCATGGCAGCCTGCACCGCTCACGGGAAAGGTACATTGCACCTGTCTTTCCCTCTATATTAAAGGGTTGTAGGGTTATTTCTATGCCCATGTGGTGTTTTATCTGAAACGGTTTAGCCATTGTTTTCTTCAGAAAGCAGACGGTTGTACACTTATATTATAATATTGAGCTTCAAATGCTAAGAAATTAATAACCGGAGGACCTTTTTAAAAGGTTAAGGTTTATGAACCTTATTATTTAAAGTGTCATGGGTCAAAAAGCTTTGGAGCTACTAATTCCAAGGTTTTCCGGTGTCTTTCCTTATTTCCTTCTCCCGTTGCCATCCCAGACGTGACACGGTCCGCGGCGCAGAGGAGCGCAGTTTCCATGGCAGCATGCCCCGCCTTGACCACCCGCTGTCGGCGCACAGCAGCCTACATCAACTGGATAGCCAATCACGACGTGGCAGCCAGCGAGATTTGCCTGAGGGCCCGCCCACTCTGATCACCCACGGGGGCACAGCGGGCAAAAGCCTGGCTGCTGGGGACGACGGTGC
This sequence comes from Amblyopsis rosae, assembly GCA_025399935.1. Classification (NCBI taxonomy): domain Eukaryota; kingdom Metazoa; phylum Chordata; class Actinopteri; order Percopsiformes; family Amblyopsidae; genus Amblyopsis; species Amblyopsis rosae. The sequence continues at coordinate 14,019 of JAODTR010048398.1, forward strand.
CAGTGCCTGAGAGCGACGTCGTCGACGGGACAGTGCCGCTTTACCGGTTGTCTAAATAGATGCACACATGCATCCCCTCCCTGTGAGCAGTGGGAGGGTGACATGCTCCCCCCCCCATGTGAGCAGTGGGAGGGTGACATGCATGGTGACAGGGTATGTATGTGTTGGGGGTTGCCTGACCAGTCTTGAGACTACAATTTGTTGGTTTGCAAGTGGCTTTTGAGGAACCTTTCAGGACAGATTCAGTTAACAATGCTGTGTACAGTACCACCTTTATATTTCTGATTGGGGTGCTTACTGTCATTATGGCTTCAATAAGATTTGACTGGTTTGGTCTTGACACCATATGATTTTAATATACACTAGTACACTAGCCTGTGCTACTGGCTAATCTCTTGGATTTAAAGCAGGACTGCAACAGTCAGATGTATGATAATGTTGCTGTTACATGGCTGGAATCTGACCAAGCCTAATGTGAGTTGTGGACCTTCAAATTACTTTTAGAATAATGTTTCTACTGTGAGTCCTTTTTTTATAGCTGAAAGCTGCACTGTCTTGTGTGTTTTGTACAGAATGTGAGTGTGAATGTGTTAATACAGCACTCTTCTCCCCCCTGGTGGACATAAAGGGGATAGTAGATGGGTGAGGCCAAGAAAAGAGAATGTTTGCCCCAGAATGTAATGTTTTTTCTGGGAGGACGGATTAATATGCTATGGGTTCACCTAAAACCAGAACTACATGTTTTACAGTGAGTGTATTTACCTGCACATAGTACAACAGCTTTTAACCCTGCTGCCTGCTTACATCTAAAAATGCCCCCTTAAAGCATTTTAGCAATTAATCTCAAGTACCCAGCATGTACAGAATACTGTACAATCTAAGCATACAACATATGCACATTCAAATTTCAATTACATCAGTTGAATCAACTGAGAAACAATGCCATTTTAAATTTCAAGATTCAGGATGTAAATAATGCAAAATAATTGCCAAGATGTAACTATAGAGAACCTATTTACTTGTCACCATTCAGGTTATTTGCTAAAACTCTTAGAATTTAAGAACATTACAGATTAATTTGATAACCTTTTACTATGTGTACTCCTTAATGCATACAACAAAAGATTATAGCCTAATCGGATTTCTCTTATATATTTATAACAAAATATAGAAATACAATTTATTGTTGACCTGTGTTAATTCCATCCAAAGCATGGGTGTAAATGTAAATATTGATATTTAATTAAATGCAGCCATTAAAAGTACTCTGTGCATGTAAACATGTTACTGGATGTGCTCATCGACCTACCTCACCTTACACACTATGATAGCGCTGTTTTTTATTTGATTTGTTTGGACAATACTTAACAAATATTGTAACACATGTATTTATTTTTACTTTAAAATATTAACAAACCAGAGGCAAGTGTACATAGTTTAAACTAATGCTTTCTGTATTTAAATATGGAACAGTAATGCTCCTTGCTCTAACAGTATATATGGCTTGGCAGTTTTTCTATCGCTCAAATGGCTTTCTATGTTCCCAGCCTACCTCTTTGGATCAGATGTACAGAACCTAGCTAACCACTAACTGGCCTTCAGTATAGACACACTGGCTGCCTCTCTCTCCACCTGCTTGCCTACTTGTTTCTGCAAACGTCTTAATATATCCTCCAATGTTTCTGTTGAGTACATACTGTACCTAACATCTGCCTTCCACCCATACTGCCTCCATGTTATGCTGTGTATGTCCCATAACCCCAAACCATTTCTTTGGACCTAATTCTACTGTATGTACTACTCTGACTACTACAATACAAACCACTGGTATGCTTATACCTCAGATAGTATGCTGAAAGGTGCTTAATGTGCTGCACTGTAATTGTGATGTATACAAACTACTGCCCCATATCATTTATTTTGTGTGAGATACAATCACTAATACTGTACTACAGTGTATTTGACATAGAGATGTCGTCATGGTTAATACATGTGCCTCTAAAATACCTTCTGTAAAATACTAGGTACATTTACTATATACTGTACATGTAACCCATTGTACAAAATCTCAAAGCCGATCGTTATCATATTTGGGGCAAAGCAGACGCAAACTTTCCTCAAATATCTGCAGTCGTGAGCACTTTATATTGGATCTTTTTCTAGCTCTGCCTTGAATGTGTACAGATGATATCCTGATCTCAAAACCATGAATAAAGAATTGAGTTGTAATGCTTATGATAACTTCCTTTTGGTTTAAGTAGTCAGTGGAAATGCCATGAACATTCTGTTGAGATATAGTAAGTACTTAAGTACTAATATTATTACCCTATATTTAAAATTGTTAAATTATAGAGGAAAATATACCATTTACTTAAGGTGCAATACAGACAGAAAATATTTTAAGTGTTTTTATTATACAGAAGACGATAACATGTTCACCATAAAATGAGCAAAAAAAGCATGATTTTTTTTAGATTTTGATTGTTGATTAGTTGACCAGACTTGATTTGCAATGTGCCTGGCAGTGCTCTGGTTTGAATACTAAAAGGTAGTTAACATTGTCCAGATGTATAAAATGTTTCTCAACAGCACCAATATCGGCCCTCGCCTTTAGAAAACTGTGTCCACTCATGTCCAGATACCAGAGCGCTCTCGCTTCCTGCGAACAATGGCAGCCACGTCCTGTTTGAGGGTGGAGACACTCTGTTCTAGCTGCTCTGAGAATTTCCTGAGCAGCTGACCCTGCTCGTCCACAAACCACCTCAGACCTAGCAGGTCTGACTCCTCCTGAACATCCCACGCGTACACACAAACACACACACACACACACAGAGGCTTATTATACAGAGGAGGAATTGTGGCAAGAGAGACTTTTCATTCACACATTCCCTGATGATTAGCAATGGATAATGTAATAATGAAATATGAAATAACTAAATTAAAGGTAGAGTCAACTATTGTAAGTTAATATACTTTTTGTCAAATTCAGCAAATTAGTTGCCCGTTCGTTTGATCTTAGCTTATTTAGTTTTTGTTATTTACAATTGACTTAATAGTTGGTGAGGTGACATGTTAAATGATTCGCTAATGATACGCATGTTGTTAATGTCATATTTGGATACAACTAATACAGTACCACAGCATGCAGTGATGGGTACATACACTGGGTCTATTTCTGCGGAGCCTCTGAAGCTGGCCCCTGACTGAGGTCATGCTGTGGTAGAAGACCTTCAGAGCACGGGCAAACTCTGCATCACAACTGGGCCGCATCGAGCGCCCCCGCAGACCCTCGCCGCCTACGGAGGCAGAGGGTTACCATGACAATCTGCCCTCACAGAACAAGGGAACTGACCCCGACCTATTACTGTGCTACCATTCTTTTCTGTGCTGAGTTGTTCTCTCAGAGTGTTGTTCTCCTTCTGCAGTGACGCATTGGCGCTCCTCAGCCCCTGCAGGTCCTGCTGTAAAGCCCTCATAGCACAGCTCAGCTCCACAGAACTCACAGGCTACACAACCAACCCCCCCCCCACACGCACGCGCGCGCACACACACACACACACACACACCAGCGTCCACTGTTTAACTTTTTTAATGCAGTGGGATCAACAAGCAGATTGTCACACACAGACATTCTGACATCCAATGGGATCATCCACTAACATATTCGACCTACTGTAAATCAATATCAGAATAACTCACTGCAGAGTCTGTGTGTCCTGCCTGGCCAATGATGAAGATGCCATCACTAGTCATCTTCGCTCCCTCCAGAGAAGACACCAAGTCAGTACAGCCCTCTGGAGTGAACACAGTGAAAGGCTGCCTATTAGATGTTCCTGTTCATTTTGGACATGATACAGTAAATGGCAGCAAGACGAGTGGTGCCAAAAGACCAAGAAACACAAGATAGGAGTGCTAAAATCATTAATAAATGATAGATTTTTCACCTTGTGCTAAACTGTGTTTTGAGTTTTGTTTTACTGCGAGAAATGAGACACACAAGTGAACTTAGAGTCACAAATATTAAAGAACAGGCTTGGGTTAGACATGCTCAATGCTTAGAGGTAGGCCAGGCATGTTACAGGCTGAACCCACAACATTTAGAGCTGAGAGCTGACCACCGTAACCAGTAACCCATCCCTTCACAAAGACCCAGACCCACCCTGACCACCGTAACCAGTAACCCATCCCTTCACAAAGACCCAGACCCACCCTGACCACCGTAACCACTAACCTATAATAATAATAATCTTTATTTATATAGCACTTTCATACAGAATTGCAGTTCAAAGTGCTTTACAGAGAGGGAATACTGTACACTAGTTGTGCTTCCCATAAAGAAATACAGAAATAAAGAAAAAAACATAATTACAAATAGTTAAAGGAATTAGATAAAAAATGTAAGAACAATTAAAAACAGGTGCATAAAGGAATACAACAAATATACATAACATTATACTGAAATTACATATGTTAATAAATATGGTTAAAGAAATCAGATGATAGAAATATAAGATAAATTAAATCCTTATCCTTTTTGTTG
>JAODTR010048408.1:3224-18556 GCA_025399935.1 Amblyopsis rosae
ACTTTTAGGCATCTTTATATTAGACATAATACTATTATGCATCTGTATATTAGACATCATAATACTTTTAGGCATCTTTATATTAGACATAATACTATTATGCATCTGTATATTAGACATCATAATACTTTTAGGCATCTTTATATTAGACATAATACTATTATGCATCTGTATATTAGACATCATAATACTTTTAGGCATCTTTATATTAGACATCATACTTTTAGGCATCTTTATATTAGACATCATACTATTAGGCATCTTTATATTAGACATCAAAATACTTTTAGGCATCTTTATATTAGACATCAAAATACTTTTAGGCATCTTTATATTAGACATAATACTATTAGGCATCATTATATTAGACATCATACTATTGGGCATCTTTATATTAGACATCATTATACTATTATTATAATAATAGCATGTGATTAGCCAAGAACCAAAGAGCAGTAAATATAGGGAGTGTGCACGCATCCACACCGCACACAAAACACCACCAGGGCCTTCTCACAACATGCAGCTTATGATGTTGGTGTTTGAGAGAGGGAGCTTTGGAAAAGCAGTTCTACCTCTCCTGAACGTTGACCGTTTTAAACAAGTGTGTGTGTCTCACTGTTGGTGAAGGTGAAGTGAGACCGGGTGATGGCGTGTTTCACTACGTTGGGGGTCACAGAGCTGATCTTCCACTTCAGCAGCCTCCTCTGGTCTGCAGGCAACTGCTCCACTACGCACAAACACACACACACACACACACACACAGGCACACATGCACAGGCACACACACACGCCTTCAGTGTTAGCGTATATAGGGCTGGCTAGCATTAGCGCTAACTAGCGTCAGCTCTATCTAGCATCAGTGCTAACTAGCATCAGCACTAGCTACCATCAGCGCTAACCATCATCATCATCGCCAGCTAGCATTACCATCAGCGGCAGGCAGAGGGCAGCTGACCTGTCTCTGCAGCGGTGCTGAAGTACAGCGTGGGGGGGCACAAGGGGAACATGCTGGGCACCAGGGCGGGACTCTCCTCCGGGCAGCCGGCCGCTCCGGTCCACACAGGCTCCTCCACGCTGACACACACACACACACACACACTCAGAGAAAAGAAAGCTTGTTGCTATTTGAACTCCCCCATAATAACCACGCCATTGCCCCCCCCATAATAACCATGAGCAGCGCTCCAACACCAAGGACTCACATGACGGTCATCGAGAACAGACAGACGACACAAGACCAGATGAAAGATTACTAAATAGTTGATGTCTCCAGGTGCAACGTCCCCCAAGTGAAGCTAGCCAGCTAGCTAGGGACAAGTCTCACTGGAGTGTGTGTGTGTGTGTGGGGGGGGGAGAGACAATCGCAGTGTGTCATGCGGCACACTGGACAGTTCCACAGTGGTGTAGAACAGAAGACAATGGAAGACAATGGGGTGGAGCTTTCCACCTCTCTGCTGTCTTTTCAGCCTAATCAGCTAACACCACCTTCATGCCAACCTAGACGCACACACACACACACACACACCCATAGTGGACCACAACACCACCATAGACCTTGCCAATGTCCAGCGTGGGGCGGAGCTACTGAGAGAGCATCCCACGGTGGTTGTTGTTTTCATCAACACCTTCTCTCCAGCATCGCTAACCCTACTGACATACAAGAGCTTGACAGAGGTGAGGACTCTGCTCAAGGCTTTGAGGGTTTATCACGTAGGGGCTCTTATTCTGAAGGTCACGTATGGAAATGGGAAGGAGCCAGAGGAGGAGACACCAGGCACAAGCCGCCCATACAGAGCTCCCTCTACTGACCCCTCACTGCAATGAAACCCATGGCCTACCTAGAGGGGTGTGTGTGTGTGTGTGTGCGTGTGTGTAGTCACCTGGAATGAACAGTGATGGAGGCACTGTAAGAACAAACTGAGGTATCTGAAAAACATTTATCAAAGTGGTTTACATCATCGTGCTGCTTGTAGCCGTTGCAAGTGTTTGTGTGTGCACGCATGTGTCACCATCATCACTACAGTCATCCTCCAGCTCCTCAGGGAACTCCTCCTCTTCATCTACCTGCATGGACACACATTCCTGGCTGCACGCACGCACACACACACACACACATTACAAGCAGCTCCCAGCCAAGGCAAGGTGCTACAACGTGCACAGACACGCAAGACTCACAGTTGGCCGTCTCCTAGCAATGGCTCCGTGCGCAGCGAGGGTGGGGACGAGGGCGTCGCCAGGTGGAACGAGGAGATCTGATTGGTCACTGAGCCCAGAGAGAGCAGCGCAGCACTGGAGGCTGTGTGGGACAGCAGACGTAAATCAGAAGGCTTGTGATGGCAGGACGTCCCCGGGGAAGCACAGTGTAGCTTATAGTGGGGCTACAGGGTATGTTCTGCCACTAGATGGCGCACTAGAGCACCGGCATCCCAGAGTAGTCAACTCCGGTTGTAAACAAAGCCACATGTGAGCCACATGTTTTCTCGCTTACGGATGAATCTTTAACTTGAAAGCTGAAAGCTTACATTTGTAGCCTACTATGGCTGGTTGGACGTCTTGGTTTTATTTCTAGGGGTGCATACGTGCACCGACCAGTGTGAATATAGCCGTTGTGCCGAAACAGGCACTGGAACTTTATAGTGCAGCAGGAAGGCTCACCAAGTTGTTACTTTTTACATTATGCAACGCCAGCTAAGCGCGTCATCAAAACCAAGGCAACGGTCGCAGTAAAGGCTGGCTGTGAATTGATGTGACCCACTGCCCCTACAATAATCACTGAAATGACTAAGCTACATATGGACTAAAATAAGCAAATCTGACTCTGTCCTGCTAAACCTATGCTGTTTTGTAAAAGTGTAAAATGGAGACGAGTTAATAATTAGGCCTAGTTTTGTCGTAAAAAAAAAGAATGACAAAAGATTATAAAACATTTGTTAAAAGAGATCATGACGGAATATTTTAACACCTGTCTGTTGTGGAACTGGTGGCCGCCAAGACCAGTGCTACAGGTGACCAGACCAGTGCTGACCAGACCCAGACCTGTGCTACAGGTGACCAGACCAGTGCTGACCAGACCCAGACCAGTGCTGACCAGACCCAGACCAGTGCTACAGGTGACCAGACCAGTGCTGACCAGACCCAGACCTGTGCTACAGGTGACCAGACCAGTGCTGACCAGACCCAGACCAGTGCTGACCAGACCCAGACCAGTGCTACAGGTGACCAGACCAGTGCTGACCAGACCCAGACCAGTGCTGACCCTGACCAGGCCTGTATAGGACGTTATACCCACGGTGCTTTGAAAGCCACTCACTGTTCTGCAGTGCTGGCTGGCTCCCAGTTGCCTTGGCGTCTGTTGGCCGGCTGGTCTCCATGGTTACATCTGCCTGTTGCAGCCCCTGCTGGTCACGGGCAGTCATGCCGAGGGGCTCCGCTGGCAAGGGGTGGAGTTTGGCTTCATGCTAGGAGACACACAGAGACGGGACCGGTCGCTAGGAGACACAAACAGAGATGGGACCGGTCGCTAGGAGACACACAGAGACGGGACCGGTCGCTAGGAGACACACACAGAGACGGGACCGGTCGCTAGGAGACACACACAGAGAGATGGGACCGGTCGCTAGGAGACACACACAAAGACGGGACCGGTCGCTAGGAGACACACAGAGACGGGACCGGTCGCTAGGAGACACACACAAAGACGGAACCGGTCGCTAGGAGACACACACAGAGACGGGACCGGTCGCTAGGAGACACATACAGAGACGGGACCGGTCGCTAGGAGACCGGTTGTGCGATAGCCTGTACAGACACAACATGGTGCAGCACAGACAGTCTGTGCCGGTTTGTGCATGGTGCAGATGACATCATGCACAGGCAGAGGTATACCATGCCTTCAGCTTCAGACAGACAGGCCTTGGCCTTGGCCTTCAGCTTCAGACAGACAAACAGACCTTGGCCTTCAGATTACAGACAGACAGACAAACAGACCTTGGCCTTCAGCTTCAGACAGACAGACAGACAAACAGACCTTGGCCTTCAGCTTCAGACAGACAGACAGACCTTGGCCTTCAGCTTCAGACAGACAGGCAGACAGACAAACAAACAGACAGACCTGGGCCTTCAGCATCAGACAGACAGACAGACAGACAAACAGACCTGGGCCTTCAGCATCAGACAGACCTGGGCCTTCAGCATCAGACAGACAGACAGACAGACAGTGTGATAGAGGTCTGTCCCATTCGCTGCGTGAACCCCGCTCACGGATTACAGAGCGGGGCGACCGCGCTGAGCGCCTTAGCGATGGAGGCCAAAGCCCTAAAGGGCTCCAGCATCCATCACTGGGGCGTTCTTGAGAGAGATGTTTACATGACCACAGCTCTACCAGCTGGGGTCCCAGTGCGTACCTGGGGTGCCGACCGGGACCCCGCGCCGGCGGCTGGATCCAACCGAGACCCATCCAGGCCTGCCCCGCACATCTGGGTGGCTTGGGTCAGACGGAGCCCGGGTCCTGCCTCCGAGTCCCCAGACGCCCCCTCTCGGCCACGGTTCCTGGGTGGCTGGGGACGGGTCCCACCCTGGGTAGGTGCGGTGCTGTGGTCAGGAGGTGGCGCCACTGGGTTCTCTGTGCGGGCGGTGATGGGAAGCCTGGGGGGGTCTCTGGTGGCGGTGGTGGATCCAGGCGGACACCAAGGCTTGGCGACGGTAGGGGCACTGCCGTGCGAGCTTGCCTTCGAGCCAGGCAGCGGCGCCTGGCCGCTCCAGGGTGAGGACTGGCTGGTGGGCATGGTGCGAGGCGACGCAGCCTGTGGCGGGCAGGCTCTCTCGCCCGTCAGCTTCTGTCCAGAGGCGTTGGGACGGGGCGACGGCAACGGGCTCCGGCAGCTCTTCTTCTGAGGCCTCGGCCAACCGCGAGCATCGCTGCACCCGGTGTTGGCTAACAGCGGGCAGGCAGCGCTCCGCGGCCGCTGGCCGCTGCTAGCAATGTAGCTGGAGAGAGCACGGGTGTTCGCGCTGCCTGCGGAGATGCAGCGGGTTAAGGCGCGACTGTTGGCCGCTGAATGGGGCCTGTTCTTGGCGAGGTGCCTGCTGGGGGCCGTGTGAAACACTGCCGACCTGGCTCGAACCAGGAGAACGGGCTTAGGAGGAGACACGGGGGTACTCAAGCTTCCCAGACTGCTCCCGGTGTCCCCATAGGCGGCCATAAACCGCCCGCTCACACGTTAACGGTGTGGATAATTACATCATATCTAAACAAATACAAATAAATAAAGAACACACGCCAAAATTAGTCAGTTACACATATTGCTCGACGTACTACAAGCTTTACTAACTCTACAGAATGAGCAATAGCTGGCAAGTATGACAGCAAACTGCAGTGTAGAACATGACGGGAGGGCTGCTGAACCTTGACTTTACAAACCCACCGATCTAGCAAAGTAAACCCCCAGCAGAGCCCGAACAGCGGCCGCTACAACACGCAGGCTAGCAGACCCTGTCCGCCACCGCCAACAACAGAGCCCGTTGAAACTACTAGAACAAGCCGGGTAACCGGCGCCGGTGTTACGACAGCGACTATGCTAGTGAGCTAATGCTAGCCAGCTAGCGGGCTGTAAACCGCGTGCTAGGCTATTTTGCGTTAGCTCAGCACTAATGTTAACGTGGCCGTGACACCGGGGACGGTGTCTGGCTCTTTGGCAATTTGGCGAGTTGTAACACATTGTACCTGGCCGGGTGCGTTCAGGTTCAGGCTGGTCCGGACGGGGTTGCCGCTCCAGCTGCGCTCATGTGCTGGCGAGGCACACACAATGTGCGCTGGTAGAATCCTAGCAACCGCAACACACACGCCCGCATTACACACGCACACAAAGCCCAAGAAAAACTATAGTTAAGGTTAACATTCTGCTACATAAACTGGCACAATAAAACATAAGAACATAGGCTATATCCGATGAAATACGGGTTTTGTTGTATAATTGTTTTTGTAATTTTATAGAGACATTGCAGTCTTGACATTTTCAATTTTCAAAAATACATTGTTTGTCAGCGCAAAGCGGCAATCGTTGAACTTCAACTGGACCTTTTGCAGGTATTCTATCAATCTGAGTAACCTATGGAGATGTATGGACAACAAACATCTTTAACACTGCTATTGTTGTGAACATAGAACAGACCAATAATTAAGTTAATGCATCAAACTAACATGACACCCTGACAGCTGACACCAGATATCTGTAACCACAGGCTTAACCTCAATGCCTCTGGGAACAAGGGACATTTTTCGGTGTAGTGATGCAAGGCCAAGACCTCCTCTTTTGTACACAGGTCATTTTCTACAATCTGATTAGCAACTTGAGACATGATAATGGAATTGGAGGCGAGGTTGACTAATCTCTATAGATATCTGCTTACAATGCATACATGTTTAAAAAAAGCTAATAATAAATCACAGCCTGATCCGACTTGCGTGACCACGGCAATACATGACTTAGTAGTGTGTAATGGTGGTCAGCCAGTAGCACTGTGCAGCTTGTTCAGTAAATCTTACTGGCTCGCTCTGAGGTGTCCATCCTGGTATCTAACAGCAGTCAGGGTACAGTTGGCTAGCAGGTGGCGGTCGGTGCAACCCTCCGAGGATACGCCTCCCCAGACCATCACTGACCCACCGCTAAACCGGCCGTGCTGGATGATGTTGCAGGCAGCATGACGTCCAACACGGCACCTCCAGACTGGTTCACGTCTGTCACACATGCTCAGAATGGGTATAACCCTTAAAATGATGTAGGTGGTCCAAGAATGGCCTTATGGATATATGCCAGTATTATGTATACCAAGGGGTGTCCAGTTTACAAAGTTGTATAAATTGTAGTGTGTCATGACATTTTCTTCAGGCTGTCTCCACACACACACACACACACACACACACACACACACACTGGCTGCCCAATGCCCACAGGACCTTCTCTGCCTCCCATCTCCATAAAACAAACATAGTTGTGCTGATGAGTGTGTCTGTCTCCCAGGCCCTGCATTCACACCAGTGACTCCTGAACTAAACCTCAGTGGTATCCTCCCAGTCAGAGGTGTTAACGCCACAACACAACAACACACATCAGCGCTTGATGCAACCACGCATGGTGTCTTTAATCACACACAATCATAAAGATGTTGAAAATGCTTCATCATAACTGATGTCAAGCAGTGATGCCCCAGAGGGGAATGTGTCATACTATATGGGTCACCAATGTACATATGTGTCTGTTTCGTTGCTATTTATGGTGATCTTTCCATTTGAGGTTCTGTGTGTACACTCACAGCAAACAGACTGACAATTGAAGTTAAAACCAGCATAGAATGGAATAGAATAGCTTTTATTGTTGCACAGAGGTACAACAAGAATAAACATGCCCTCTAAGTGGTACACACAGTGCAATAAGCATAAATCATGTAAATACTATATTAAATAGTGATACTATAATATTCAGAAAAGCAGAGGATATACCAACATGAAGTGCACCAGTAAAGTGTACCACACTTTGCCAAAATAGTTTCAGTGGGCCTTGGCACAGATTGTAGTCTCTAGATTCTGAAGAATGGCGTTCTTCCAAAGGATATTCTCTGATTTAGTGTTTGGAGACTGGCGGAAGAGAGAGCTAATTGACAGGCCAATCCAATATTTCCCAGTGTTTAACTGGGTTAAAATTACAATGAGGTCATTTAGGAGACACTGTAATCCATTCCATTGAATCCATTGAATCCGTTCAATGAGTAAAGGTAAGGCATTGTTATGGGATGTTTACATGTAGGTCAGCTCTATGGGCTCAAACCCATGCTGGTTGGCTGGTAGAGTCAAAAATCCAGACCATGACTCTACCCCACCTGAGATAATGTATACTATAGTGCCTTACTATAAAGGCAATAACACATGATTCACATTATTATCTGTTTTGGTTGATTTATGACATTTACGGTAGTTTTGGGTTAACAGTTTTAGGTTGTTGTGTGTATCTGAGCTGGCATGTTTTGGATAGAATATGGTTGTTTTGGGGAAACATGGGTACCTGTTAAGGGTATATTTGTGTAGTTTTAGCTACTGTTGAGTTGTCAAGGGTTGGCAGGCCGGATGGACCCAAACGCACGACAGCTAGGACGGTTTCATGGTTTGGCTTGTTTACAGACAGGCAAGTACACACTCGACCGACATTTGACAGTTAGCCAACCAATAAGACAACTTGACAAGGACGAGGGGCAGGTGAAACTAATGACATAACCACCCCTCTATGGACGGCTCCCAGATGCCACAAATACCCATGAGCCAGGGAGCCAGCATGATCTTGGCGGCAGGACAGACCTGCCTGTCAGGACAGACAGTTCAGAGGGGCGGCCTGAAGACTATCCGCAGACGCCGAGCTGGCGGTCTGTGGCGGCTGTAGCCCTTGGGGATGGGTTGACCACGGGGCAGGGCAGACCGGTGTGACAGGACGGGGGGGCTGGAGGGTCCGGAGGGCGGCTCAGGTCTAGAAGGCGGCCTGGAGACAGTATGAAGGCGGCTGTAGCCCAGCAGCATTGACAGGAAGCCGCTGCAGCATAGTAGCGACATCAGAGAGCCGCCGGACGCAGCATCAGCGACGAAGGGGACGGCCAAAACAGGAAGGTCAGGGAAGGCCACTAAACAAATGACATTAGGTGTCCTCATCAGCTCAGGCCCAGAGGACAGGTTTGTTCCATGAACGCGATGGCAGCATGCCTTAACTCAATGTCTGTGGTGTCATGATACAGAGAACAACACTTTGATGGTGTGCTTCACCTTCTCCAGCTCCAGAAGGTAATCGGTGTCCACTAGGTCCATGATTTTTTGTCGGATCATTCGTCAGGGCTAACAAGCAGGATAGACCCGACGTATGACAGCTATGACGGTTTCATGGTTTTTATTGACAGGGTTTACAGACAGGGAAGTACATACTCGACTGAAATTTGACAGTGATCCGTTATCCAGTATGTTTGGGTTGTTTGACATACTTTTGGTGACCTTTGGGTTGTTTCTGGATGGTTTGGATTATTTTGAGTATATTCTTTTGGTTGTTTGAGGACATTTGTGGTAGTTTGGGGTATCTGTTTTGGGTAGTTTCAGGTAGCTATTGTTAGTTTTGCGTAGCAGTTTTGGGTACTTTTTTGGTGGATTATGGTATCTACAGTATTCTGGGTACTTTTGAGTACATTTTGGTATCTGTTTAGGGTTGTGTTGCGATATCTTTTGTAGTTTTGGGTGTTTGTTTTGGGTACGCACTTTTTGGAGGTTTAGGTTGTTTCATGTACTTTTGGAGAGTTTTAGGACATTTTTAGAAGGTTTGGGTTGTTTTAAGTATCTGTTTAGCGACATTTTTGGATATGTATTTTGTGTAATTTTGGCTAATATTGGTGACTTTTGGGTAGTGTTTAAGTTGTTGCTGGTTATTTTGGCACTTTTTTTAGTACTTTTGAGTATATGTTTTTGGTTTCTGTTTTAAGCTGTTCTGGGAAACATTTTTTAGTTTTGGGTATCTGTTTTAGGTATGTTTTGGAGGTTTTATATTGTTTTGGTGTTATGGGCGCTTTTAGGTTGTTTTGTATATGTGCTGACATGTTTTGGATAGTTTTGGGTAAATCTAGTTTTGGGTACATTTGTGTAGTTTGGTATTTCTGTTTTGGGTACATTTGAGCAGTGTCGTGTTGTTTTGGGTATCTGTTATTGGTTTTTTTGGGTACTTTTTGATAGTTTTGCGTACCTGTTGTAGGAACATTTGAGTGAGTACATTTGGGTATCTGTTTTTTGTTGTTTGTGGTAGTTTTGGGCACTGCTGGGTTATTTTTGGTAGTTAAATGTACTTTTAAGTAATTTTAGGTATCTGTTTTGGATATCTGTTTTTGTTTCTTTTGGGACATTTTGATCATTTTGAGTATTTTTCCGTTCGTGTTGTTGTTTTGAGTATGTTCTTGGTTGTTTTAGATACTTTTGGTTAATTTTGGGCATCTGTTTTTGGGGTATGTTTGGGTAGTTTTGAGTAGTTTTAGGCAGTTTGTGTAGTTTTTGGTGTCTGTTCTGGGTAATTCTGGCTAGTTTTTGAAGTTTTTGGTATTTGTTTTGGGTTGTTTTAAGTATCTTTGGGTAGTTTTTGGTACCGGTACGTGTTTTGTGTATCTGTTTTGGGTTCTTTTGGTAGGATAGTTTTGGGTACCTGTTTTGTGTAACTGTTTAAGGTTGTTTTGGGTATGATAGATTTGGGTACCTGTTATGGGAACCTTTGAGTGATTAGTATGACCATGTCCAGTGAACCTTCCCTATAATGAGGCATATGTACATAAGATGAGGGAGCCTCCAGTCCCCCTTACTTCAGGGATCAAGCATTCAGGCTTTGAGTACATCATTATGCGATGGAGTTCTCTGACCAGATCACTTTCCCCAACATCTCTGTGGACCAGTGCCCGTGGTTGTGGCATTTGTCTTTGCTCAAATTCTGATGGGTGAGGAAGAAGATGGGCCACAGCAGAGAGAGAGAGAGAGATGAAGAGGCTTGGCGGGTGGGAGGGACACTGGTCTCTAAGAGACAGAGAGAGGGAGGGATGGAATCAAAGGAATATATTGAATGTTTGAGAGACTGTTGGTCAGAGGGCTGCCAGCCTTCAGCAGCGTCTCTCTCCTCTCTCTCTCTCTCTCTCTCTCTTTTTCTCTCCCTCTCTCTCTCTCTCTCTTTTTTCTCCCAGATGGAGACCCTGACAGAGATGGAGCTCTGCTTTCCTGACCTCCTCAACAGCTCCTGCAGCAGACCCCAGCACCCTCCCACCCAGGAGGTGGTACTCTCCATCCTGATGTGGTGCATCTGTGTGCTCACTGTGGCTCTGAACCTGCTGGTGGTCACCTCCATCTCACACTACAGGTACACACACACACATCTGAGCCTCCTCCACATGTCACAGCTTGGCTCCTCGCCCTTCTCAGCTTGTTTAATAATGTGTGTAATGCTTGAAATCTAATTAATGTGTTGCTATTATATACTACCAGTTGGATATTTATTGTATTATTATATCTGTAAAGGCTTGGTTTATTGATACACGCAGCATGGTTGCTTCATATTTATGCATGCATATAATCTATAATATCTATAAGATATACACCAGTGCTCTACAAAGTAGTATATGCTTTTCTCTCACAGTACCAACTTTGTATTTACTGCAATGGTTTGTGTTTACAGTGTTAACATGCTGTAGGACCCTGGTGGTGAAATGTGATGATGTCAGCCTTACTATCTTGTTGCCTGCTGCTCCTGCAGACAGCTGCACACCACCACCAACCTCCTCCTCCTCTCCCTGGGAGTCACTGACCTGACGACAGGCCTCATGATGCCAGTGGCGTTCTTCATTTTTCGCTCCTGTTGGACCCTGGGGACCTTCATGTGTGCCCTACTTCTCCTGATCATATTCACCTGTGGCTCAGCCTCCGTGGGAAACATGGTGCTGATATCAGTGGACCGCTATGTGGCTATCTGTGAACCTCTGCTTTACCACACCAAAGTGACTCTGAGAAGAGTTCAGATCGCTGTTGGTCTGTGTTGGGCCTCTTCTGTTGTCTATAATGCCATGTTTCTTACGGTGGGCATGATAGAAACAGTGAATACCTGTTATGGAGAGTGCTCTGTGCCCATAAACCTTTCCTTAGGAAATGTTGATATCATGGTGTCGTTGGTGAGCCCCGTAACAGTGATCGTAGTTCTGTACTCCAGGGTGTTTGTGGTTGCTGTATCTCAGGCCAGAGCCCACAGGTCCAAGACTGCTGGCTCAGTGAACATCTCTGTCAGGAGATCTGAGTTGAAAGCAGCCATGACTCTGGGTGTTGTCATACTGGTGTTTCTAGTGTCTTTCTGTCCTTACTACTGCTCCATAGGACAGGAGATCTTTATTGTGACATGGCTTATGTACATGAACTCTTGTCTAAATCCTTTAATTTATGCTTGTTTCTACCCCTGGTTTAGAAAAGCCGTTAAGCTCATTCTTACACTTCAGATACTACAGACTGACTCTTGTAAGGCCAGCATACTATAGGAAGGCTATAGGGTATCCTGCATTCTGTATTCTACAGGCTGGGTCTGTTCCAAACGTTTACGGTCATAAATTCTGCAGATATTTTGATCTTGATGTCATAATTCCTCTACCAGTAAATCTGTTGTACCCCTGGATATATGTACGGAGACTATTTGTGTCAGACTATACATAATTTTTGTCATGAACATAATATTAGATACCTCTCTAATAGGAATTTAAAAAATGTATGACAATATTACAAAATAATAAGATGTATTGTAAAAATTGCATTCACTGTATTAAACAAAGCTAGCTGTATAATGTTTAATAATGTCTAATATAATGTTCATTCTCAATTTTTTTCACTCTTTTTTATCCTAAGTAAATAGTAATAATTGTGGAATATGAATGCAACAATAAATTATTTGTAAAACTGCAAAAACGGTCATACGTCTCACTTCTATACTGAATACTCTGTCTCCCTCTGCTGTCCATTGACTGAACTACAGTGGCAGTTAAACTAGCCAGAATACAGCTGGTCTTTAGAGCACAGAGGGCAGCCTTCTACCTTAAGCTGGAAGCAGCAGTGTCTTGTGGCTACTGCTGGTACTGCACCCAGACCAACTGACTTAGAACTACAGAACTATCAGTTATTTTAAACAAGGCCTCCATTGCTGTAATCTGTATGTGTCATAAGGATATGTGAAAAAGGATATGTCTGAGCTTAAAGACATATGTTCACTGATAATATCAACTAAATATAACAATTGCAACTACATGTTCCATTCTTGTATTGCCCTTTGACTGGACTTTTTAGATAAGAAGTGAGCCTAAACAATGTGCCAGTGTCTAATTTCACAGCTGCTTGAGGCATGCTTTAAAGCTATAATGTTCTTCAAACCGACAGTATAAAACTTGTGCCCATACATTCTGATTAATACTGCAAAGGCATGAAGACGCAAGACATACATCTCCTAATGTTGAATATTCTGTCTCCCTCTACTGCCCATTGTCTGAACTACAGCAGCATAGAAACACCAGGCAACATCTTCTGCTCATGCAAAGAACACAAATGGAAGTAGTGTTTATGGCTACTAGTTGCACTGCAATACACAACTATTGAACACATTGTAGTAGCTTTTAGTGCTTTTAGACACTATCTGTCTGGTGCCTCACCTGGTTCCAGTGTAACTTCATAACATTCCCCTGGTTCTTTTGTTCTGTAGATCGATACTTTTGAAGAATGTCACATCAAGCATTGCTGCTGTGTCTGTTAACAGGCAGACATTCAATGCCGGCCCGGCCATAAAACAGTCAACCAGTGAAGGGAAGCCAATATGGGAGAGATGTGGTCCCTCTTTCTTGTACCAGTCAACAACCGAGCAGCCGCATTCTGCACAAGCTGTAGACGTGACTGATGACGGACAGATTCCAGAGTACAAGAAATTGCAGTAAACAATTCAAGAAGATATAAGTGTATGTATAACGGTTTCCAAGTTATTGTGAGAGAGAAAGGATTTAATCTTAGCAATATTTCTCAGATGAAAGAAGCTACATTTAACAACACAACTTATTTGTATGTCAAATTTCAGTGTAGAATCAAAAATAAAGCCTAAATGTCTTGCATTGGGGTGCACATTTGTGGACAAGGGGCCCAAATTATCAGCAAAATCCTCAATGGATTTGGGATTGCCAAATATAATAACTTCCGTTTTACTTTCATTATGTTGGTTTGCCATCCAGCACTTAACATCATGTAGGCAGTCAAAAA
This sequence comes from Amblyopsis rosae, assembly GCA_025399935.1. NCBI lineage: Eukaryota > Metazoa > Chordata > Actinopteri > Percopsiformes > Amblyopsidae > Amblyopsis > Amblyopsis rosae. The sequence goes on from JAODTR010048408.1 coordinate 17,050, forward strand.
GAGACATAAGGGAGTTTGTGTCACCTGGCTTTAAGGGTAGGTACAGCTGTGTAACATCAGCATACAGTAACAGTGATACGATATATTATGTTTCCTGAGAATGGAGCCCAAGGAAAGCACATACAAAGAAAATTAAATTGGCCCTAGGATTGAACCTTGAGGTACACCACATGTGATAGCTGCTGAAGATAAGCAAGTATGTCCAATATTAACATAGAAGGTTCTGTCTTTTAAATAAGAATTAAACAATTGAAGAACAGCACCTTGTATACCAGCCCCTTGCTGGAGGCGATCCAGGAGGATATCATGATCAATAGTATCAAAGGCAGCACTAAGGTCAAGTAGGACTAAAATGGCACAATTTCCAGAATCACAGAACAGCAAAAGATTAATCAATCCCTTTAGATGTGCTGTTTCTGTACTATGGCACACTCTGAAGCCTGACTGCAAATTGTCCAACACATTATTCTCAATTAAAAATGAAGAGAGCTTAGTAAGAACAATTTTCTCCAGTATTTTTTACACAAATGATCCTTTAAAAATTGGCCTAACATTGTTAGAATCTGTAGTGTTTAGATTGAGTTTTTAATAAGGGGCTGAACCCCAGTATGTTTAAAACTGGATGGCACAGTGCCATTTGCAAGAGAGCTGTTTATAATAGATAAAAGACTTGGACCAATTTTATCTGAAACCTCTTTCAACAGACGTGAAGGAACAACGTCTATAGGTTTCATGTGGGAGACAATTTCCATCAGTGCTGATAGGGCTGCAGGCTCAAAACAATTGAAAGACGCAGAGCATAAAACCAAGGCAGAAAGTCAGTGGGTGAGATACAAGATCTGACAATATCAACCTTGCTGATATAGAAGTTCAAAGATTTATCAGTAATTTCAAGAGTAGCATCTGGGAGTACAGCAACATGATTTAGTGCCATGTTTATTGCACTAAACAATAGGACTGATCTGTGATGAGACACACCAATGCTGGTGTCAGTAGTCACAAAATTACAGTTTTTATACAAATCTGAATTTTATGGGCAGAACTACACGTCATATTCATTGACAATCAACCCAGGACCTGCCTGGTTTTCATCGGTACACTTAGTACGCGCATACGTCATAAAATTCAAATGTTAATGTTAAAGAGGGTCCCCCTCTCAGCCCCTCCCCTCCCCTCACTCAGCTCCTTGATGCATTTTTCAAAGTGGTAGTGGGCGGAGTCAGGCTCAGAGCTGGGTGGAGTTACACTTTAAAGGAGGAGTCAGGCTCAGAGCTGGGTGGAGCTACACTTACACTTTAAATTTTAAATAATGTATTCGTTTTATAAGAGATTATTTAATAGAGGGGGGGGGGGGGGGGATTATTACACACATACTGTGTACTGTAATGTGCACACACACACACACACACACTGGCTGCCCAATGCCCACGGGACCTTCTCTGCCTCCCATCTCCATAAAACAAACATGGTTGTGCTGATGAGTGTGTCTGTCTCCCAGGCCCTGCAT